>JANZXR010037945.1:1206-13906 GCA_027575705.1 Erythroxylum echinodendron | reverse complement strand
TAAAAGACATAGTTATTTGCATTACCCTCAACTTAAAGCGAATAGCATCCTCCTTATCTTAATAGTATGTCTAATTAAGTCTATCATGGTTGGGATTTCTAAAGTTAGTTGACTATAAGCGTGTTCTTCTATTTCAAGGAACATAGTACACCCTAATAATTTTGAACCTCTTATGCCAATTGGGATGGGGAAATAATAGTAATGGATGTTCATTGGTAGTGGTATTTCATGGTTAAAGCTTTATTACCCCTCTTTTTATTACTCTGACATTCCTTTTGTTTGTAATGGCCTTACAACTTATTCTGGTGATGCATTGCTGGAGTTGAGACAATATTATATGTGACATTCACTCAACAATGGAAAATCCCTAATGCATGGTTGAATATTTATGTTGCTATGTACTTTTAGGCTATTGTTGCAATTTTTTATTTGCAATATATCACTTACTAATTAGAGAAAGACTTATCATTGGTGGGAAATATAATGTTAAGTAAGGGTTAAATCCCACGAAGAAGTTATGAAGAAATGTCTAAGACTATTAACTACTCTAAGGATGATAAATAAAAGATGATTTTATGGGTTTTAAATAAAGAAACATATAATAAAATAAATGGTTCTTTAAGGTCTTTTAACTAGACTCATTTTTAAACTTGATTAATTTTTGGATCAATGTGGTTGCTCCTTTCTTTATAATGATCATGTAAAGTGCTATTCAAAGTTTCATCATCCTTTATCTTGACCTTATTCCTTGATCTTGCCATTGTTCTTACTTCCTTTTACATTTTTTTCTTCCTTATTGATTTTTCTACAAAATATTAGAACAATTAAATTGTCTCTAGTCATTATTAAGAAAAAAACTTTCATCATTTGATTTTATCATTAAAACATCCTCTTTTATGTCATCCTTTTCTAGATCTTCCTTTTTTGGATATTCTTTATACTCGTTTTAGGTATTAGTTTCTTCCTTTTTGATTTTTTATACTAATCTTATAGGATAAGGAATTTTTGGTTGACATTACCTCACTAAAGTCTTTACATTTTTGTCTTTTTCCTTTTTTTGGTGTGGATCAAGTCCTCATCCTTTGGAGAAACTTCCTTCACTTGTTCCCTATTGTTGGGAACAATAATACTAGACAATGATCTATATGGTCTATCAGTTATGGTATTTATTAGTTGATCAATTTGAACTTCAAAATTCCTCATCAAAACTTCATATATTTAAAAATGAGACATGGCTACTTCTCCTTTTGCACATATTGTTAAAATCTTGGATGTGGAGATTTGCCTCTGAACTTGTTGATTACTATAGAATAAATCTTATCGTAAGGATTGTTTTACCTCTAGAAATTTCCCATAAACTCTACTTATTCCATTTGTTCTATTGTAGGATTTCTAGCTTCGCATTCTATACTATAATAGTCTTCCCTATATAATTCATAACTCAATCTTGAGTTATTCTTAATAACGATCTCAAGTAGTCTAATTTTTGAGATGTTACCTTCATCGAATCCATTAAAGTAATTACAAAATCTACATTACGTATCCCTATTGATCTACTCATTCTCACCCTTCCTTATTGCTACTAGTAATTATTCATTTCCATATCTTCTATTAACTCTAGGGTGACCTTTGGAGTCTTATTATTGAAATTCCCAACTGTTGTACCATTTATCATTTGCCTTATAGAATTGACCAAACCAATGTAGAAGGAAGAGATTTCATTCATCAACTTTCTTTTTGTAGATGTAAAGTATTTAGCTATATAAGTTTGTTTAGGACTCGCCCTATTAGTAATTTATATGGTAGCTATGGATTCTTCTGATCCCTTAGTGTAAGTGGGAATAATGTCAACTTGATGGCATCTTTAGTTGCCCTATTGGTCTTGAAATTGTCATAGATCTCTAAAAAATTTATGATACGTGCTATGGAATTATCATTTTGTAATCTATCAAATTGTACTTTTTTTCACAACATCTATATTACATCAGGCTTGATCTTAAAGTAATTAGCCTTAATCTTTAGCTTTGTAATGCTAGATTGCATTTCTATTAGAGATGATTTGAAATCCTCTATTAACTATTTATAATATCCCTCTATAATTCTAGGTTGTATATTTCATGTATTTTTAGTTTTTATGCAGTTTGTTCCTTTTAATTAAGAAAAAGTTTTTATACAGGCTTTAATTTTGTTCTAAGTAAACAAAATGTTGACTTCTTGTCAAAATTAAATTAAATAAAGAATAGTGAAAGATAAAATAATTAATTTATAATAAAAATAGTTAATAGTTCCTTTAGAACATAGTTACTTCCCTCACAGTAGTGCCAAATAGCTAATGGTATATTTTGTTTCCTATATCTAATTTTAAATTTTCCTATTACTTACCTACTACCCAAAACTAAGTAAAGTACAGCTTCTATTAGCCAATAATGTATTGGTAAATAAGAGTAGAATCCTTCAAAAAAGTGACTTGGATTAGAAAACCTCAGACAATTAGCTAGTATGAACTAAATAAATAAAAAAAGTGATTTTGATGGCTTTTGATTTAAGAAATATAAAATAGAAAACCTAAATTAGTAGTCAACATAATCAATAACAAGATAATTTTTCAAATAAAGTGAATCTAATATCAGTGTTTTAATAAGTAATTCCTAAAATATTACTTTTAATTTCATAATTTAATTAAGCAAGAATGGATATATTAAACTGAATTGATCAAATCTCTTAGACACTAAAACTACACGATCTTGAGTTATAACCATCTACTCATTAGTTTGTTAACATGTATCTTTACCAAGCTAATACCCCTTTAAATGTATTAAGATATGTTGAATCCCATGAAAGGTTCCACTATAACACTAAAAAGATCATATAGGTCTCTCTCAAGCACCTTGCTTAACCTTTATTACCCAAGCCTTGGTCCACTCACATTTCAAGGTGTTTAGAAGTGAATTAAAATCAGATATAGTCTCTAATATAACTAGAAGATCAATCATAAGCAATTCATATAAATAATGAAATTGATAGAATGAGGAAATATAATAAAAAAAATTTAGGTGTAAATCCTAATTTTATTAACATATTGATATGTCATGATTTTTTTAGACATCCTGATGGCTAATCCTAACCTTTATAGAGAAAAAGATGTGTTTAAAGTCTCCAAAAGTCATCTAAAGATTAGTTTCGCATTTTAAATACAATTTTATGCCCTTGAACATGATTTGGGTCATAATTATGGATTTGCATACTTCCTTTAGGGGAGATATATAGTCTCTAGCACTCTTGTGCCTCCATACCATGGACCTTATTATTTCTTCTCAAATTAATACATGGACTTTAGTTCACCTATGCCCCCAAATTGTGAATTCTCCTATTTATCTTACGCTTAGCACATGATTTTTGCTATAAATGTGGCTCAAGCCATGCTATATACCTTCATCAATGCAACATAATCTCTCTTTAGGCTATGTTCTAAGACATGTCTTTTGCTTTTATTGATTTATATAGGAGAAGATCTAGGACATCAATGTAGGCTCGATCATATTAATCCAAAAATTATTATTTTCTTTATGTTTTTGCTTAAAATAACCATCAATTCTCAAATATTTTTATCCGAAGACCAATTTATAATAATTAACTAAAAATAAAAATAAAGAAATTAAAACAATTTTACATTAAAATAAGTTAAAATACTTTAAAAAATCTATATTTACATGCACATCAAAATTTCTCCTTTTGTTCATCCTCTTCTAAATCTTCCATTTCTAGATCTTCTTCATATTCCTCCTAGCCGTTAGTTTCTTCCTTTAAGACACTAATCAACTCATCTTTCCTTAGTGCCACTTCCTTCACCTAATCCTTATGGTTAAGTATTGTATTACTAGGTAATATGTCATGTGTTCACTTAATTATTACCTTCATTATTTGATTGATTTGAACAATGAGATTCCTCATCGAAGCTTCATAGTTTTAAAGTCACGAAATAGTCACTTTTACAACGTCTCTCACCATCTCTTCGAGATTCAATTGCTTCTCTTTTTACAGAAGTTATTGAAATCTTAACAGGTTTGTCTTTTAGCTTGTTGATTACTTGAAGAGAGGTTTGAATGATTTCCCCATCATAAAATTATAAGTAGTGCTATAAGGATTGATTTTCTTGTAAAAAATTTCCATATATTCTACTTGTTTTACTAATTCAGTGATGATATTTCCAACTTGGCATTCCATACATTGGTGTCCTCCCATATAAAATTAACAAATAATAATTTGAGATGTTCTTTATGGAGAGCTCAAATTATTTAATTTTCTTATTATTCCCTCTATTTAAGCTATCAAAGTAGTCATAGATTTTGCATTACAAATTCTTATTGATTTGTTTGGTCTTTCCCTTACTAACTTTTGTTAGTAGATTTTCATTGCCATCTCTTCAACCAACTCAAGAGTAGTCTCTATAGTCTTATTACACAATGTTTTACACATTGTGACATTAATAATCTTTGATAGGAGTTAAGAATCTTCTACTCAAACTTCAAATTCTATTGAAGATCCTTTGAATGGTATTAGGGACTATTAACATGAAGTAGGGAAAGGAAGGCCAAAGAAGCTTTCAACAACTTATTGATGGATCTCTATAAAAGTAGAGAGGCTTTGCTACTTCTAAAGGTTAAACTTAAACCAATCATAATGATCCAAATGAAGGAGCAAGCTAAAGAACTGTTACAAATTGTAATTGATGCTATACTTAGAGGATGACTAATTCTAGTCTTGTATTATTGTTAGGGTTTTAAGAAACATAATATAAATAGTGTTAGAGTCATATCAACAGATTATATCGACTTTTTAAAAGGTTTTATTGACTAGTTTTCCATAAGTAAAATAAAATAAATGTTCAATTTATAATTTATGTTTTACCCATCTCTGGTTAATGTTTTGTTTTTATATAAGTGCTTGATTGACTATATATTTCGTCCCTATACTTAGTGATTAATATTATGATGTGCATGAAATATTTATTTTGCTTTAGGTATAAATTAGAGGAACAAGAACCAAAATGAGCTAAAAACATATCCTTAGATTCATCCTATTGATGTTCAATCCTATTTTCCTTTTTAGAATAAGGAGGAGATGAACAAGGGTGAAGATGGAACAAAGAATGAAAGAAATAAAGTTATTGCAACTTACACAGTCATTTATGGGATAATGTAACTCACTAGAAGCACGTAAGAGTATAAAGATGTAGTTTTAACCTCACCTGTAACTTACACGACCGTGTGTGGACTTACATGGCTATCTAAATGAACTATAAGGTCGTGTAGCTAATCAAGAGTGTGTAAGTTCATGAATTTGGGAAAAATGACACATATGGTCACCTACATACTTATGTAGTTAGTTGTGAGTTGTGACATAACCTTAATTTTTACAATAAAAGGTCATTTTAGAGGTCAAATAAGTTATGAAGAGTTAAATACATGAAAGGGGTAGATTTCTTACCATTTTTGAGAGCTATGAGGAGCTAAAACTCATCCTTCCAATTAAAAGCAAATATCAAGGTTGACCACACATGTTTGGGCATTTCTTAATCTAATAGTATTGTTCTCACTCTATTTAGAATTGATTGTGTCATTTTATGACTAATGTTTAGGGATTCATGTATGAATAATTTAAACACTTCAAATAGATTATTCATGTATGAATAATTTAAACACTTCAAATAGATTATTCATACTTGAACCTATGCTTAGAATCTACAATATAATATATAATTATTATACATTTGATTCATATGTGGTAGACATATTACTAACAACATCTTGATTGTCAAGGAGTTACTTAAAGGGTATTTCAGAACCAAATCCACTCCAAATTGCACTATCAAGGTTGAATTTCACAAGGCTTTTGATAGTGTAAGCTAGGATTTCTTGCTAAAGTTACTAGAGATTTTTTTTGGAGTATTTATAGGCTAGATTAAAGAGTGTATCACATGTATATCCTTTTCTACCTTGGTGAATGGTAGTCCCTTTGAAATTTTCAAGGAAGAAAGAGGGATCAAACAGAGAGACCCTTTTTCTGTTACCACTTCATCTTATGTATGGAAGCTCTTAATTTGTTTATCAAGCATGAATTTGGGCGAAGCAAAAAGTTCAAAATTCACTCAAAATGCAGGAAAATGAACTTAATAAATTTATGTTTTGTAGATGGTATTCTATTATTCTGTAGATCTTACTTGGATTCACTTCAGATATTAAAAAGGTCTTTGGAAAAGTTTAAAGATGTATCTAGATTGGAAATCAATTTCAACAAAATTCAGTTTTTGATTTCTAAAGGAGTTACACGCATGGAGGCATATATTGCTGTAATCATTCTAATGGAAAGAAAGTTATCTCTTATGTTATATCTAAGACGCCCAATATCTATAAGAAGGCTTAAATTCAATGAATTTCTTCCTCTTATTGAGAAAATCCAAAGAAGGGTCAAATCTTGCGTGAATAAATTTATGTCCTTTGTAGATGAACTCTAATTAATCAAATTACTCCTTTGCTCTCTTCATATATATTAGAGTTCACATATATTATGTAAAAGTGTATAAATCCCTTGAAAAAATATTAAGGGAATTCTTATGGAGCCACCCTAATGGGGAAAGGGGAATTGATAAAATTAAATGGGCTGACATTTGCTTTCCTAAAGAAGGAGGATTAGGCTTATATTTTATCTAAACTACAAACCTTGCTCTAACTCTTAAGAGGTTATGGTGGATACTTGACGACAAAAACTTAGTTTGGCAAATAGTTACTTTCTCAAAGTAATGAGCGTATAAGCCAATGAAAAGAACTCTACAATCTCCTAATTTATAAATCAACTTCTTTGGTTAAGAGATTTGGTCCAACTAGGTATAAATTGCAGAATTGGGAATGGAAAGGCTACAATTGTATGGTTTGAAATTTGGTCTAGGCATGGAAAACTTATCAATCTCTATAGGTCATAGGCTGCTATGCTAAATTGTCTTTTATATGCAAATGTTTGTGAACTAATATGTGGAAGAACCTAGCAGCTTCATGAGGGTATAAGAGACCTACAATCAAACTATTTTCCTAACCCCTTTTCTCTTAATATATGCTACTAAGGAGGGAAGTTAGTTCATAACTTATCAAAAAAATCCATCATAGGTTTGATAAGAGGAAGAAATTACAAAGTAGATTGGCATAAGACTGTATGGAGAAAAAGCATATTGCTTAAAACTTCTTTTCTCCTACGGCTGACCATTAAAAACAAATTAAGTACCACTAATAGATTAGGCTATATGGACTTAAAAATAACTTGCCCTTTATGCTTAGAGCAAGAAGAATATCATTACCAATTGTTCTTTGAATGCAATTTAGCAGCCAGTATATAGGACAAAGTGAAAAGGAAATGCTTGTGGTCTATTTAAGGGAACTCACTTACCCTCATTGCCCCATGTCTCACTGATTAGACTATACTACCAAAAGCTTCTACACAGATATATACAATTTCTTTGAGGATCTGTGTCCAAACTATTTGGAAGGAAATGAATTCCAAGAGATTTGCAAACAAAATTGCGTCTTTAAAAGTTTTAATTTTAACGGAGTAAGGGAAATGATTATGCTTAATGCAATTGCCAACAAATGCAATACTGATATAAACTCCTCTATAAGAGTCTAATCTCAAGCAGTTTCCCTTTTATTGTGCATATAGTGTATTAGTAGGATTTGTTAGTGAAGTTGTAACTGTATTTAAAGGGTATTCCCGTTGTGCTTTCTATATTATCAACACTTCTATATTATGAATGAATTTCTTTAATTCTTTTAAAAATACTATTGACCATCATTAGGGAAAACATAGCATAGGTTAAATGATCCAAGATTATGTGGTTATTGCCTAGATTAACTTATTTTCGTATTATGTAATATCATTTTCACATAAATATAAAGATTTTATTCTAGGCTGCCTGATAACTAAACCTAATTAAACAGCTTATTTTAATTAGATACAACCTGACGAAAAATTGAAGTTAATAGAGCTTGTCATTAATTTACAGTTAATAGTTTCAAGGAGAGGTATGAGATCAATATCATGATTAATTGTGCTCATTCATGTGAAGGATAAGATTGAACTGAGAACTAGATTTGAAACCCAGTGGTTAATTTTTATCAATCTTATATTGATTGATTTGATTCGCCTTCAATAATTTAATTTGACATTATTTTGTTAGTCAAATTTAACAAAACCCCAAGCCAAAACACTGGTTTCTTCATTACAAATGCTAAACATATACTCTCTGTGGATACGACCCTTGCTCACCACTACTACAAATTTAGTTGTGCATAGTTAAGTTTTATTTTCAAGTGTGTTTGACATGCATAAAAAATTTTGGTATAGTTTCCAGGGAGTGAAGTAATTTGATAAGTGCTTAATTGATTATACATTTATTCCATAACACTTTGTAATTAATGCTACGAAATGTTTAATACATTCACTTTAGTTCATATTTGGTTTTAGGTACATTCAGAAGTAAAAAACCTAAAGTGAGTAAAAAACACAATCTTTGAGCTATCTTCTTGAGATCCTCACTCACTTGTCTTCATAGAACAAGAAGAAGAAGGATTAGAGTAAAGAGGAGATGAGAAAATACAAAAGCATGAAGTGTACTTGGTGCAGTGCATGCTCATGACCATGACTATCAAGTCACGATGATGAGTGTGCAAGTCACAAGCATGACTCAATATTGCATGACCATGACTCAAGTTATCATGGTCGTAACTCACTTGCATGGGTGTGACTTAAGTTTTCATGCCTATGACTCAACCATTCACGGCCCTAACTTTTGCCACCCTTCTACCCAAACCCTAGTTTTAGTATAAAGAATATGTGACGATAGAAAAGAGGATGAATCATTTTAGGAGTTTCTAGGCTTTGATAACGATAGAAAGCTTGCTATTTTGGAGACCAATGGATGCCATGGAGGGCTAAATTTCTTGACACTGGTACAGAGGTGATATCGACGCTGAATAACACAATTAAGCATATCTCTCATTATGTTTGTTGTTTTTTCTCTCTCTAGGAATTGTTTAGGTTATCTTATGCGTATGTATTTGGGATTTTCATGTATGAATGATCTTTAGCCATATTCCTAATAGATTGTTTATGTATGAACCCATTTCTAAAATCTTGAATACAATTTGTAATTGTTATGTTTGGATTCATTTGCATAATTAATGGTGTCGAGTCATTAGGGATACGGTGACCTTAGTTAAATGACTCGAGCTTATATGGTTGTTACCTTGACTAATTTGTTTTCCTAACTTATAATACAGCTGTCCAATTAAATCTAGAGAGCTTGTTCTAGGTTGTTAGATAGTTAGGTTTAATTAAAGAGCTTGTTTTAATGAAACACGATCTAAGGAAAAACTAGGGTTAATAAAGCTTATTGTTAACGTACGATTAATGATTGCTAAGAGAGGTACGAGAATAACAATTCAATAAAGTATTTTCAATTGTGTAGGCCAAGATTGAATCGATGATCGAATCCCTAAGGTATTCATCACTTTTCTCTTTTTTGATTATTTTCTATACTCTCCTTTTAATAGTTTATTTTCATTTTATTTTCTTATTTGAAAACCAACAAAACCCCTCATAATCTAGGCATGCTTATTTAAATCTAGGACTACTAAAAGAAACTAATGTTATCATATAATTGGCTAATCATATTAACGTTTTCTAATAGTTGTAGTTTATATTATGTTTTGGCAGGCATTTTAGCGTGTTTATAGTTATTGATAAGATGATTATTGCATGTTTAGGCTTATAATTATATTAATATGATTGTTTGTATATGTTTAAAGTGTTATTGGTTTAGGGTATGATTTTATACCTTAATCTTATGTTCTTGAGGTGTTTTGATGTGTTTGTTAGTGAATGAAACTAGAGAAATGAAGATTCAATGAAACTGGAACATGCTTTGTCAAAAAGACAGGGTCACAATCGTGCATGGTGTGTCACGATCGTGATACTAGATTCTTCCCCAGTGTTTGAATTGCCATCTATTTTGATGTTTTGATGGCATTTTTGGGACAATATGACCTAGGTAAGCCCTAAACTTAACCCTAAGCCATAAATTTACTGTAAATGAACCAAAAGAGACCAAGAATCCATCTTAGGAAATTGAGGAAAAAACAAGGAAGATCAAGAAGTGAGCATTGGGAGCTTCAGTTATTCCAGCATTTTTTAGACCAATCCAACTAAATTTCTTTCTTCTTATTTTGTTTATTTTCTTTAAACTTGATGTATGAACTGATATTGAAGATGCTATACATGTTTATTATGTTTTATTTTCATATTAAGATTTGTTCTTTACTTATTTTGTGACTTGATCATTTTTTATTTCAATACAATCTTGTGGTGTTGTGATATTTGTGGTTGTTTATACTTTGACAATAAATCAAGAGAGTGAATCAAAAGTAATCTGATTATGTTAGATAATGAGAGTTAACAACCTAATAAATCACACAAATATCAAATTGATAATCATATAAAGAGAAATCTTGTATGAAAACTCGATTATCTTATAGATTGCTTAAGAACCAGTTAAAAATGTTTGCTTGTTTATATGAATCGAGAGATTGCAAATATGAAAATTCATTATCAATTAAGGATAATTAATTGGGGTCAAATGATTAAGTCTGGAGAGAGAATAATTAAGCCCTTTAAAAATCTAGGATTGACACCAATTTGAACAAAAAATGGTTAAGGGAGTAAAATGAAGATGGGACTAATCTTAGACTTTCATACTTGATCACCCTTGTTTTATTGTGACATCTCAATTATTAAGTGCTCAATTTTATTTGATGGTTTAAATTTCTAAATTTTATTTTCATTCAAATCATATTTCACAACTATAGACAAAGTTAGGTTCATTTAGTTTTAGATAATTCCTTATAGGATCGATATTGTACTATATGTTTACGATTTGTATACCTACAAAATATTAAGGGTTTTATATTAGGTAAAACTTACCTAGCAACTTTTTGACTTCATTGTCAAGGAGATTAGTTATTGATGTCATTGTTGAGGAGATTAGTTTTTGACTAATTGAATTCCTTGTGTTGGACCTCGTTTCTAGAGCCCAACTATCCGGAATATCAAAAGATGTGAACGTATTATCCTGTAAGGTTAATTCTATGGGATCTCTCTAGTCAAAATCAGTTCCAGCAGTGGAATCACTAATTTACTTCTATTGAACAATTGTAGCTCCATGTCTTTAGTTTATTTTGAATTAATAATCATCTCATTTGGAGCTCTACCGATCAAGATATGATTAAAATACCAAAGTATGTTTAGTAAAACAATCAATTCATGCTCTTTTAGTCATTCCCACTTTCTCTCCTTCAATCTTTTTGGAATCGACTCCAGTGGATACCAAGATTAGAAATCTCTTAAGTCAATACTCACTTCATTTGGTGAATCTGATGATGGAGTTATGGCCAAATGAGTCAAACTTGGTTTTGCCCTCAATCATATTGTACCTTTCTTGGGACAATTGACATAACTTTCACTAGAGAGATCAGATTAAAGTCTTCTTATAACATTTTGAAGAGGACTTCTAGATCTACCACTTTCATGAAGACTCCAAAAAGATTTTGCCATTTGGAGGGGCAAAACATGGGTTTGCCATGGCAAACTAAATGTTTCGCCGCGGCAAAATCAGGAAATATTTCCCAGAACCTCTTAGGAAAGGTTCGCCGTGGAAAACCATAAATGTTTTGCAGTGGCGAAATCAGGAAATATTTCCGAGG
This sequence comes from Erythroxylum echinodendron, assembly GCA_027575705.1. NCBI lineage: Eukaryota > Viridiplantae > Streptophyta > Magnoliopsida > Malpighiales > Erythroxylaceae > Erythroxylum > Erythroxylum echinodendron. The sequence continues at coordinate 2,102 of JANZXR010037945.1, read as the reverse complement.
ACCTCTCGGGAAAAGTTTGCCGCGATAAACTATAAATGTTTCACTGCCGAGAAATCAAGGGTTATTCCCCAGGACCTATGGGGAAAAGTTTGCCGCGGCCAACCTATAACTTCGCTGCGATGAAGTAACGAGATGGAGACAAAACGCCTTTCAGGAAAAGTTTGCCAAGGTCAAAGATGACTTCCTCGTGACGAAACCTTCTAACCTGCAACTCTAACTCAATATTTCAACACAAAAAATTACACATACACTTCATATCAATTCAACTACTAAGTACTATTGTTAAATTCTTAAATCTCCACTCAAATAATTAATCCCATATCCAATCTCTAAGATGTTATTCTAAACCAAACAACAATTTACAATCACACACTCATTCCTCTTTCACAACCATCATCATACATAATAGCAAATCCTCAAATTCTCATTCTCATTTCTAAACAAGTAAATATTTAATCAAGCTTTACTTACATATCAACATACACATCAAAAACTTAAAACAAAATACCAAAGATGCTCATGTCTGATATGCCTATAAAGCTATCTGAAAAATGTTCACTAACTTAGTACAAAAGTCTCTAACTATCTTGGAGATTCTGTTGCCTCGCAAGGATTTGCTAACCGTCTTACTCTACACCTGAGAAGTGGGAAAAATATTGAGTTAAGCTACACAGCTCGGTAGCTAATATATTTATAGTCATTGGCGATGAGCCACACAATCAAACTAACATGTATCTAATCATATAAGCATACTCATCTTAACTTGTCCCAATCATATAAGTTCAACATTCATAACTCATAACTCAGTACATCATCACATGAAACATATTAGATTTGATTTAACATCAAAATATAGTACTCAACTTCATCAAAACTTAACACATAAAATGAAAATA
>JANZXR010037885.1:0-13912 GCA_027575705.1 Erythroxylum echinodendron | reverse complement strand
TTATTATTATTATTATTATTATTACTATTATTATTATTATTATTATTATTATTATTATTATTATTATTATTATTATTGTTATTGTTATTGTTATTGTTATTGTTATTATTAGGTGTTAAGACAAGAGTAGCGGCTTTGAACTCTGACGAGAGACCACGGGCTAGTCCTTAGGTGAGTTTCAAATTTAGAAGAGGAAATAATGTTCATAAATTACAAATAGGTTTTTGGAACACTGAGTCCCCTATAGGGAAGTCTTTATAATTAGTAGAGACTTTAGACAAGTATAAGAGTCATATAGCGTGCATTTAAGAGACACGGTGGATAGGGGCTAAAGTGAAAGAGATTTTTGGGTTTAAACTTTGGTATTTAGGGGGTCCGAGATGACAAAATAGGGTAGGCATCTTGGTTGCCAAGGAACTCATGCAACATGTTGTAGGGTAAAAAGGACTAATGATAGGATTATGTCCTTAAAGATTGTGGTGGAGGTTGATGTTATAAATGTAATGTGTGCTTATGCACCTTAAGCAAGGTTGGATAACCAACTTAGGCATCGTTTCTGAGAAGAATTAGATGAGGTGATTCAACAAATCCCTTCTAGCGATGGAGTTATTCTAGGAGGAGACTTTAATGGTCATATAGAAGCGACCTCAGATAGTTACTCAAGAACTCATGAGGGTTTTGGTTTGAGGAAAGGAATGTTAGCGGGACCACTTTGTTGGATTTCTTGATAACATTGGAGTTGGTGATAACTAACTCTTTTTTCAAGAAAAAAGAGGAGCACCTGATGACTTTTAAAAATAGAACCACGAAGACTTAAATTGATTACTTCCTTGTAAAGCAGAGTGATCAATCTAGCTATAAGGATTGCAAGGTGATACCTAGTGCTTGCGTGTCAACTCAACATCGACTACTAATTTTAGATCTTTCTATTAAGGGTTAGAGGAAGAAGAGAAATCATAAAAGGTGTACTAAAATTAGATGGTGGAATTTGAAAGGGTATACGGTGAAAATATTTAGGGATAGAGTCATTTATTGGGAAGAATGGAATTCGATAGGAGATTCTAACCAGATGTGGCAAATAATTGCAACTCTTTTAAAGAATAGGTGTTTCTCGAGGGCCAGTGGGTAGTAAAAGGGAGTCTTAGTGGTGGAATGAAGATGTACAAGAAAGAGTTAAGCTACAAAAGATTGCCTATGATGTAAACCCCATAAATCGAGATCGAGGAACCAACGAACAAGTTGTTGAGAGGAATTTCCAAAAAAGCTAAATCAATTTTGTTTTCAAGAAAAACCTTGAATAATGTTAAAGAAACACAAACCAAAGTTATAAAGAAGGATATTGACCCCACATTCTAGGAAAAGAAAAGATTGAGAGTGGTAAGTCAGATGAGCTTCACAAGTAATAACCTTGATATGTTCGAAGTTCAATTAATAACCAATAAAGTGAATACCCTCACTAGAATCATAAAACAAATTCCAATATGACTTCTTGTACAAAGATAACGATTATATAGGCCAAAAAAAACCCTAATCAATCTTCTAGCAATGATTTATTCCTAAACGTAGGGAAATCCCTAAGATATAACTTTTTAAAATCTTATTCCTAAAGCCAAATATAGAAAGTGTACTTTTAGGCTGCCCAAATCAGTTAGGAATCTCCTTGAAATTATCAAAATAACCAAATGAACAACTAATTAGGCCAAATGAACAACTAATTAGGCCTATTTAATGCATGAATTAAGGTGATAGGGCTGATTGATCTCTCCAAGCCCAAATCAAGTCGTACTATCTCATGGAAGAATAAGTCTGCAATATGACTAGCATCATCTATTTTATGAAATGAAATGAAATGAAATAATCCATCTTAGAAAACTTGTCCACAATAAAAGAACTGAATCATTACCTCTTTTTCACCTAGGTAAACCTTGGAAATTTCTACCCATGGTGCACTTGGTATTGGCAAAGGATTATATAATCCATGAGCTAAAGATCTAGATTTGGCCTATTTGCAAATCATACATTTCTCACAAATTCTTTCTACATCATGTTTCATATGTGGCCAAAAGAAATGCTCAATAAGTATATCTAAAGTTTTTGAACACCAAAATGTCCTATTCAACCACCTCCATGAGACTTACAAACCAATAACTCCCTTAGAGAACAAATAGGCTCATAATTAATTTTCAAGAAATAAAAAACCTTCATACTTATAAAATTTTCCAAAGGCAACATGTTCACAAGCTTCAAACACATAACCAAAATAAAGATCAGAAGAATATAAATCCTTAATGTACTTAAAGCCTAACAATTTAGTATCTAACATAGAGATTATGGTATACCTATAAGACAAAGCTTCTGCAACCACATTTTCCTTACCTTATTTATACTTGATCACATAAGGAAAAGATTCAATGAACTCCACCCATTTTGCTTGGAATTTGTTTAACTTACCTTAGCCTTTTAAATGCTTCAAAGTCTCATGATCAGTACGAACGAAAAACTCCTTGGGCCACAAGTAATGTTGCCATATCTCTAAGGCCTTTACTAAAGCATACATCTCCTTATCATAAGTTAGGTAGTTCGAGGCTGCCCCATTTAGTTTTTCTCTAAAATAAGCTAGGGATTGGTCTTTTTGCCTTAAAATAGCCCCAATACATAAACTTAAAGCATCAAACTCAAAATTTAATGTTTTAGAAAAATTAGGTAGAGCAAGTAATGGTGCTGGACTTAGTTTGTCTTTAATCAAATTAAATGTTGATTCTACTACCCTACTTGAATCCAACATTCTTTTTAACAATTTCAAGTAATGATGCAACAATGGTGCTAAGATCTTTAACAAACCTCCTATAAAAGCTAGCCAGCCCATGAAAGCTTCACATCTTAGTTATTGATTTAGGTGTAGGCCACTCATGAATAGCCATAATCATTTCTTCATTAACCTCTATTCCCTTAGCACAAACAACATTTCCAAGGAACACAATTTCATTAGTGCAAAAAGAACATTTCTTAAAGTTTGCATACAACTTTTTATCTTATAAAATAGTTAGAATTTTTTGTAAACATCTAAGATGTTCATCTAAATCCTTGTTATAAATCAAATATCATCAAAGTATACAGCAACAAATTTACCAATAAAAGCACATAAGACATGGTTCATCAATCTCATAAAAGTTATAGGAGTATTAGTTAACCCAAAAGACATAACTAGCCACTCATATAAACCATACTTAGTCTTAAAGGCAGTTTTCCATTCATCACCCTCTCACATGTGAATTTGATGGTAACCAGACTTCAAATCAATCTTAGAGAAAAAATAAGAACTATGCAATTCACCAGGCATCTCATCCAACTTAGGAATGGAATGGCGATACTTTACCATAATTTTGTTAATAGCTTTACAATCAACACACATTCTCGATTTTCCATCCTTCTTAGGCACAAGTAGAACAGGAATAACACACGAACTCAAACTTTCTCTCACATACCCTTTAGCTAGTAACTCCTTAACTTACCTTTGAAGTTCCTTTGTCTCTTTGGGATTGCTCCTATAAGCTAGTTGATTAGGAATTTATGCATCTGTAATAAATCAATTTGATGGTTCTATTCCCCTAAGTGGTGGTAAATCATTGGGAACTTCATCAGGAAAGACATCAACAAATTCCTACAAAAGAGACATAGTAGCACTAGGCAAAGATGGGTTAAGATTTTTAGTATTAAAATAAACCTCTTTGTACAGAAGTACAATTATTGGATGTTTTGAACAAAAAACTCTTTTAACCTAACTTTCTTTTGTATAAAAACTTGTTTTTTTTCTCTCTTGCTCTTAAGGCTTTTCCTTTTCATTTTTTTATTGTTGCCTCTTTTTCATATTCAATCTCACTGTTTCTTTCCTTTCTTTTCTTTTTTTACATTCAGCCTCATTTTTTCTTTTATCACATTCATTTTTAATCCTCACTTGATCTTCATAAACTTGTCGAGGTGTTAATGGTACAAGAGTTATAGGTTTCCTATGCATTAGAAAAGAATATCTATTCATAAATCCATCATGCATAACACTCCTATCAAATTGCCATGGTCAACCCAAAAACAAATGACTAGCATGCATCGGTATAACATCTCAAAGTACCTCATCATGATACTTACCAATGGAAAATGACACCAGTACTTATTTATTAACCTTGACTTCCTTGCACTTATTCAACCATTAAAGTTTACAAGGTCTAGGATGCTTAGTAATAGGTAGGTCTAATTTTTCAACCAAAAGATTGCTTGCTACATAATCACAACTTCCCCCATCTATAATCATGCTACAAAACTTGTCCTTGATGTGACAACTTATATGGAAGATTTTGTCTCATTGTGCTTCATCCTCCTCCATCACTTGCACATTTAAAGCTATCCTAGTGACAAGGATTTCACCAGTAACTGGATACAGTTCATCGTCACTCCCCTATGATTATGGCGTGTAATCATCATCAGATTCACCATCAGTCTCAACATCACCATCTCCCCTCAAAATCATTACTCGCTTATTTGGGCATTGGGATGCAATGTGTCCTTGTCCTAAACACTTAAAACATTTAATATCTCTATTTTTAGAGGTTTGGGAGTTAGAATTATGATGTTAGTGTTGTGTATGATATTTTAGGGTTTAATTTGTTATGCATTTTGTGTTAAATTGAGTGTTGAGCAGGAATTTAGGGTTTAATTATATTAGTTTTTGTGTTTAAGTGTTTTATTGGGTTAGTCTGAATATTTGAGCTTAGATTGTATACTTTTGAGGTACTTTTATGTGTGTCCTAGTGTTGCAGGGTAAACAAGGAAGAACAGTGAAGAATTGAAGAGTTTCGGGCTAAAAGACATAGGCCACGATCATGCACAGTGGCCACGATTGTGACAGAAGAGGAGGAGCCAGCAGCAGCCAGGCCACAATCGTGCATCATGGGCCACAATCGTGACAGAAAGCATCAAGTCAGGCCACGACCGTACACAACCAAGCCATGATCGTGACAGAAAGTTTAAACAACCGGCCATGATCGTGGCTTGCGTCGGGCTGACAGAAAAACTAAAATTTTGGATGATTTTTTGACTATTTCGACCCCAAGTTTGACCTAGGGCTACTATAGAATAAATAGAACAATACCTAGCATCTGCCATAGCAAAGAGGAGAGAGCCAAGAGCTACAAAAAGAGAGAGACTTTGCCGAAAATCTAAGGGAAAAACTAGTTAGAGATCAATAGATCGAGGAAGGAAATGAAGGAAGAGAGGTATGGACGTACTTCCCCGAATAGGTGGTTTCTTGCAGTCGCGACTCTGCGATCCATTCTGAAAGTATATTCTAGTCGTTATTTTGATTTCATTAATGCATAGAGTCTTGAGATTGATTATAGATATTTGTCGTTAAATGTTGATGCTTTTGTCTAAACTCACCTTTGGGTTTATTTATTCTTGAAATTAATAAGATTAATTTGATTGTGTTTTATTTTGATTTAATTTGATTCTTCATAATTGCGGAATAAAATGAGAGGGTGAGCCGGTGAAAATCATCGATTTAGGTTAATGAGAGTTAGGTAAATCAATAGGTAGAGAATTGACTCAAACTAGTAAATTCATGTAACGAGATATCAAGTATAAATTTCTAGTAAGTTAATAGACAACGTTAGAACTAATTTAAGTTTTGGACAAATTACAGATTGAGAGATCACAATTTTCACAATTTGAATTAGGGAATATTAATTAGGGTTAATAATTATAACTTGAGAGACAGTAATTCCCTTAAGATCATCTAGGCCTGTTAAATCGAAAATTTCATTATTGGATAGATTTTCTTTAATTTTGAATAAATTCCCCTTTCTTTTAATTGGTCACTTCTAGGTTGAATTTTAGATTATTTGTGTGAGTTCGCTTCTGTTTGTTCTTTTGGTGAATTCTTATATTTGATTCTTGATTAATTTTAATTTCTGCAGTAGTTGTTTAATTAGGTTTTGCGAACTTAGCTGCCTTTAGATTTTTAGGACTAGTTCCCTTCCTCATAGGATCGACACCTTAGGTACTACGCGAATGACTCATGCGCTTGCGGTAATTACCAAGGTTAAAAATTAGTAAAACTTAGAGCGTGTAACCTTGAGCGACCCTCATGGATTTTATAAGGCTAAGGTTCAATCTTGCGAACCAAGGAGTGGCTAGACTGCCTGTTCAAGCAATTTCTTTTGAAATCATGCTAGCTCTCTTGAACATGCTTCAATAGAACATCCAATACTATGGACTTGTAAATAAAGACCTGAATGCTCACATCATGAGTTTTCTCGAGATCTGTGATACTTTTCAATGTCACCAGATGTCAGAAGACGTAGTAAGAATTAGGCTGTTTCTCTTTACGCTTAGGGATTAAGCAAAGGCTTGGTATCATTTACTGAGCCCCGTTAACATTACAACTTGGGAACAGTTAGTATGCACCTTCTTGGATAAATATTTCCCACTAACAAAGACCACCAAAATTATTAAGGAAATTACAAATTTCAAACAAGATGATGGGAGTCCATTTATGAAGCGTGGGAGAGTTACAAGGATTTACAAAGGAGATGCCCACACCATAATCTACCCAAGGTGTTATTACTTCAAACATTTTATAACGGAGCAGACCCACAGACTAGAGGCACCATCGATGTGGCATCAAGAGCATCTTTAATGTGAAAGAAGGTCAATGAAGCAAAGGAATTAATAGAGGAGATGGCCAGCAATAGTTGTTTATAGGCTAGTGAATGTAGTAGGCAATCTACTAACTTTAAGGAGCAAGAGGGAGTTGTCGTTGTCGATCAGATGAAAAAAAATGCAAGTTAAGATCGACAACTTAACGCAATAACTCAGTAATATGAAGATGTCATCCTCAGCTATGGTAAAAACCAAGCAATTGAAGTATGAGCTATGTGGCTAATTTGATCATGATACAGTGGACTGCTTTTTGATGAGAGAAGATAACCCGGAGCAAGTTCATTACATAGGAGCCCAATTTGGATGTGGAGGGGGTAATAATCCCTACTCCAACACATATAACCCTGGGTAATCACCCAAACTTCTCCTGGTCTAACAATAACAAGGGAGGGCAATTTAGACCCTAAGGACAATCGAGTTTCCCAAAGGAAAAAACAAGCTCGATGGATGGTAAATTGGATAGAATTCTAGATAAGCTAGGTATTTTAGATGATGAACACAAAAAGTTGGAAGATAAATTTGTATAAGTCACTAAGCGAAATGCATCCTCCATTCATAATTTAGAAGCCCAAGTCAGTTAGCTAACAAACGTCTTTCCGATGTAGAAGTTTGGAAATGTTCCTAGCACCTTTGGAAGAAATTCAAAGGAACAGTTAAAGACTATCACACTTCAGAGTGGGAAGGAAATTAAATTGGCTATAAGGACAAGAGAGGAGCCTACCCAGTCAATAGAAATGAATCAACGAAAGGAGAAAGAAGTGGATACGAGCGAATACCCTCCATATGTTGCACCACCACCATATTAACCCAAGGTACCTTTTCCTCAATGACTACATAAGAAGTTAGATGAACAATTTACAAAGTTCGACGAAAAGATAAGGACATCACAGATAAATCTCTCATTTATCGAGGCATTGGAACATATGCAGAAATATGCAACATTTTTAAAAGTGTACTTAGGAAGAAAATAAAATGGTAGCCCTAAATGACAATTGTAGTTCAATAGTCACCAGTTAAATGCCTTCAAAATTGAAAGATCCAGACAGTTTCACCATCCCTTGTGTAGTTGGGGAATTAGAATTCACCAAATGTTTGTATGATCTGCGAGCTAGCATCAATCGTATGCCTTTGTTAATATTCGAGAAGTTAGGACTGGAAGAGGTAAAGCCTACCTCGATGTTAATTCAATTGGCAGATCAGTCTATTAAAAGGCCGTTGGGAATAGTGGAAGATGTACTGATGCGAGTGAACAAGTACATTATTATAGTAGATTTTGTAGTTCTGGATTTTGAAGAAGATAAGAACTGCCCACTAATCTTGGGTTGACCTTTTATGAATGACATTTCGAATTGGAGAAGATCAGGTTGAATTCAATATGAGTAAGGCTTTAAAGAATCCAATAACGAGCAGTGCATGCATGAAGGTCCAAATATTGGATCACAAACTGTAAGAACAAATTGAGAGTTGCATTGCAAAAGTAAAGTCTTTGGAATCAGAGGATGATAATGAACACTAAAAGCTTGACTCTATAGAAGGTGAGGAGATAAAGTGGCAAATCTTCCAGTGCATCATGACAAATTAGTTCGGACCGAAGCAGCAATTCCACCATCCTTAAAGAAGCCTCCGATATTAGAACATAAGTCGTTACATGCAAACCTCAGGTATACCTTTCTTGGTAAAGGTAAAGCCTTGCCAATAATAATCTCTAATTAATTCAGTGAAAAATAGGGAAGTAAGGTGGTGGAGGTTGTTAAGAAACGGATGAAAGCTATTGGGTGGCAGAGTGCTGACATTCGAGGAATAAGTCTGAATATTTGCATGCACCGAATAAATTTGGTGGACTGTTGTAAAAAAGTGCAAGAGCGTCAACGAAGGTTAAATCCTAACATGGAGGTAATTAAGAAAGAAATCATTAAACTCCTCGATTCAGGGATAATTTATCCCATCTCTAATGGTGAATGGGTCAGCCCAGTGCAATGTGTACCTAAAAAAGGAGGAATGACTGTGATAGAAAGCGAAAGTGGAGAAGTAATTTCTACAAAAACAGTTACAGGATGGAGAGTGTGCATAGATTATTGGAAGCTTAACTTAGTGACTAAGAAGGATCACTTTCCTCTCCCATTCATAGACTAGATGATAGAAAGGGTAGCTGGCTATTCATTCTATTGTTTCTTAGATGGATATTTAGGCTACAATCAAATTTTTATCTACCTTAACGATCAGGAAAAAACAACATTCACATGCCCTTATGGTACGTTTGCATACAGACGGATGCCCTCCAGACTCTACAATGCCCCGGTCATATTTCAGAGATGGATGATGTTAATTTTCACAGACATGATAGAAGATATAATGGAGGTATTCATGAATGACTTCTTAATTTTTGGAGACTCGTTTGAATTGTGTTTAACTAATTTGGATGGAGTTCTTCAAAGGTGTGAGGAACCAAATCTGGTGTTGAATTGAGAGAAATGCCATTTTATGGTGCAAGAAGGGATAGTGTTAAGCCATAAAATCTCACATCAAAGTTTCGAAGTCGACAGAGTAAAGACAGAGGTGATAGAGAAGCTTCCACCACTAAGTAATGTAAAAGGTGTGCGAGGATTCCTAGGTCATGCTGGGTTCTATCGTTGCTTCATCAAGGATTTTTCATAGATTGCAAGACCTTTAACAAACCTCTTAGTCAATGATGTACCCTTCGTGTTTGATGATAAGTGTATGTATGCAGTTAATACTCTAAAGGAGGCATTAATTTCAGCACCAATTTTATCACCACTGGACTAGATGTTGTCGTTTGAAGTAACGTGTGATGCAAGTGACCAGGCCATAGGTTGCGTTTTGGGTCAACGCAAAGATAAGAAGTTGCATGCAATCTACTATGCGAGTAAGACTCTTGCAGGACCCCAACTGAAGTACACCATGATAGAAAAGGAATTACTTACAGTAGTGTATGCGTATGATAAGTTTCGACAATACCTTTTGGGATCAAAGGTGATTGTATTCACCAAACATGCAGCATTGAAATACCTTCTCAATAAGAAGGATGCAAAACCTAGGTTAATTCAATGGGTGTTACTATTACAAGAATTCGATTTAGAAGTGAGAGATTAAAAAGGAGCTAAAAATGTGGTTACTGACCACTTGTCCAGACTTGAGGGAGGGGAATGCCAGTTAAGTAATGATATTAACAAGAATTTCTTCGATGAAACTCTAATGTTACTCGAGAGCTTGACTACACCAGTGGTAAACTTCCCTCAGATCTCTCTTATTAGGAACGAAAGAAGTTTTTGCATGATTGTAACCGCTATATATGGGACGAACCATCACTACATAGAGCTTGTGCTGATGGATTAATGTGACGTTGCATTCCGGATGAGGAAATGTTAGACATCCTTAAGTAATGTCATAAGGGACAATATGTTGGACATTATGGAGCCAACAAAATAGCGGCTCGGATACTAGAAAGTAGAATTTATTGGCCTCAGCCGTTTAAGGATGCATAAACCTATGTGACACAATGTGATCGATGCCAGAGGATAGGTAACATATCCAAGAGGGATGAGATGATGTTTTCAAATATTCAAGAGGTAGAGGTCTTCAATATCTAGGGAATTGATTTTATGGGTCCATTTCTATCTTCAATGGGGCTACATTCTGGTGGGAGTCGATTATGTCTCACAATAGGTCGAAGCGATAGCATCTCCGATCAATGATGGGAAAGTGGTGCAAAGTTCATTAAATGGATATTCAATCAGTTTGGAATGCCACGTACAATAATAAATTAAGGGGGCATATATTTTTGCAACAAACCTTTTGATGCCCTTCTCAAACGATATAAAGTATGCCATCTAGTGGCTACAGTGTACCATCTATAAACTAGTGGCCAAGTGGAAGTTGTCAATCGAGAGCTAAAACGAATTCTAAAAAAGACTGTGAACCATTCCAGGAAGGATTGGGCAGTAAAGCTGGATGATGCTTTATAGGCCTATTGGATAGTTTTTAAGACACCCATTGGAACAACTCCATACAGACTCGTGTACGGGAAAGCATGTCATCTGTTGGTCGAATTGGAACATCAAACATACTGGGCAATTAAAGCATTAAACTTTGATTGGAAGCAAGTAGGCGAAAGGAGGCTACTACAACTAGATGAGCTCGAAGAGTTCTGTTTTAATGATTATGAGAACGTCAAACTCTAAAAAGAAAAGGTTAAGAAATGGCATGATGCTCATCTCAAGTAAAAGGAATTCAAAGTAGGGGACACCGTTTTGCTATATAACTCCCGGCTAAGATTATTTCCAGGGAAGTTGAAGTCCAGATGGAGTGGACCATTCACATTAATTCAAGTTTTTGATCATGGATCTCTCCAATTGGAAAATGCCAACCAAGAGACTTTTAAGGTCAATGGGCACTGGTGCAAGCTTTATTTTGGTGGAACACTTCCCACAAATAAAGAAGTGATTTCCTTGTCTCCAATTACTTGAAAATGCCTCCTAAATTAAACGTCAAGCTAAGGACCATAAACTACTAAGTAGTTAGATTTTATTTGAAAATGTTAGTGTTAGTAGTTTTACGTGCGATAAACTGTTAATGACCCATCGGTATTTCGAAGCTCAGGGTATTTAATTACCACCTCCCACACCATCACCACCTCTATCTCCTTAGGATTCAATTCTAACCCAAAATTTTCTTCCATTCTATTTTGTTTTGTGTTATTTATTTTTATATTATTTTTATTTTTATTTTTATAGTTAATTTTATCAATTCTTTTTTATTTTATATTCTGTTTGCACATTTTGTTTATATATGTGTCGTGTGTGTTCCTCTTGATATTGAGGACAATGTGTTGTTCAAGTGTGGGGAGAGATTTTGTGTTTTTCTTTTGTATATGAATTTTGGATATTATATGATAGTATTAGGTTGCATAATGTGAAGTATGTCAATGGCTTAGATTGAGTGGATTTTTTTTAAATTCTGGGACATAGTCTATTGGGTTGGGAACAATCATTAGCCTGAAAAATTAATGAATTAGGGAGCCTTTGGATAATTATAAAACCTAATTAGGACTTAGCAGAAACTTAGCACCCGATAGATTGTCACATTCATTCATAATTTGAGGCCTTTTAGGTTAAGTAGCTCAACTAGTATTTTTCATGGAAATGAATAACTAAAAGTAATAAGGTAGGCAATAAAAAAATTTTAATTCAATAAATCACTATTCCACTGACCTTTGGGTTATGAGTAGAGCTAATAGTCAGTTGAAAACGTAATGAAGCTAAGTAACCAGATCGACACGCATCACAACTGTATGCCTTCGCGTAAAAAGACTATAATGACATTTCAATCAAGCTGTTAACAATTGACTTAGTCGAGTAACCGGATCGAAATTCATCAAAAATGTTTACCCCCGAGTAAAAGGCTAAGTCCCGAAAAAATTTGTGTTTAAATAAAAACCTACCGGACTTGTATTAGGCTTGAAGTTTCATGGAACTATACCTAGGAATAGTTACCGAGCCTGAGGGACCGAAAAATTATTAATGTGTGTGCACAATTGAAAAGGGTAAATAGTTAACTCTTGGTCTTGAGTTAGTTGTATATTTAGTTCAAAGCCCCTAGACACATGTTTTGCATGTTAATGATTTGACACAACCGAGTGATTGTTTTCGAGATTAAATTAATTTCATGAAGATCGAAGCCATTGTCTCATTATTTCATTGTGTGTTTTGTGTTTTATATGTTGTTGTTTGTTTGCTTGAGGACAAGCAAATGTTTAAGTGTGGAGATGTTGATAGTAGTATTTTGTATGATATTTTAGGGTTTAATTTGTTATGCATTTTATGTTAAATTGAGTGTTGAGCAGGCATTTAGGGTTTAATTAGATTAGTTTTTGTGTTTAAGTGTTTTATTGGTTAGTATGAATCTTTGAGCTTAAATTGTATATTTTTGAGGTACTTTGATGTGTGTGCTAGTGTTGTAAGGTAAACAAAGAAGAGCGGTAAAGATTTGAAGAGTTTCGGGCTAAAAGACATAGGCCACGATCGTGTACAGTGGCACGATCGTGACAGAGGAGGAGGAGCCAGCACCATCCAGGCCATGATTATGATAGAGAGCATCAAGTTAGGCCACGATCGTGCACATCCAGGCTACGATCATGACAGCAAGGTTAAACAATAGGCCACGATCGTGGCCTATGTCGGGCTGACAGAAAAACTCAAAATTTGAGTGATTTTTTGGTCCTTTTCAACCCCAAGTTTGACTTAAGGCTACTATAGAATAAATAAAACATTACCTATTAGTTGTAACAAGAAAGAGGAGAGAGCCAAGAGCTGCAAAAAGAAAGAGACTTTGTTGAAAATCCAAGGGAAAACTTAGTTATAGATCAATCGATCGAGGAAGGAGATAAAGGAAGAGAGGCACGGAGACACACTTGACATGACGTACTTCCCAGAACAAGTGGTTTCTTGCAGTCACGACTTTAAGATCCATTCCGAAAGTATATTCTAGTTGTTATTTCGATTTCATTGATGTATGAAGTCCTGAGATTGATCAGAGATATTTGTCATTTAATGTTGATGCTTTTGTCTAAACTCACATTCGGGTTTATTTATTCTTAAGATTAATAAGATTGATTTGATTGTGTTTTATTTCGATTTATTGTGATTTAATTTGATTCTTCATAACTGGGCAATAAATTGAGAGGGGAGCTGGTGAAAATCGTCGATTTAGGTTAACGAGAGTTAGGTAAATCGATAGACAGATAATTGAATCAAATCGGTAGAATCATGTAACGATAGATCGAGTATAGATTCTTAGTAGGTTAATAGGCAACGTTAGAACTAATTTAGGTTTTGGACAAATTGCGGATCGAGAGATCGCAATTTCCATAATTTGAATTAGGGAATATTAATTAGGGTTAAGAATTATAGCTTGAGAGAGAGTAATTCAACCTAGGACAGTCTAGGTCTGTTAAATCGAAAAATTCTTAATTGGATAGATTTTCTTTAATTTCGAATAAATTCTCCCTTTCTCTCAATTGGTCACTTCTAGGTTGAATTTCGGATTATTTGTGTGAGTTTGATTTTGGTCATTCTTTTGGTTGTTTATGTAACACCCCACTCCCGTTGGATCCGAACCCGATATCGATGGTGATACCCGAATCCGTGCCCCGCGAGAATGGCGTGTCACGTCACTTACCATTTAA
>JANZXR010037794.1:0-13916 GCA_027575705.1 Erythroxylum echinodendron | reverse complement strand
AAGTTTATATACTTAAGTACAAAATTAATAATAATAAATTATTATTATATTATTAAATATAATTACCAATAAATATATTTTATTACTATTAATTTTCTACTTAAGTATGTAATGTATTGTGCATAATAAATTAATAATAGTAAGGAATTAAATAATAAAAATAGAATAAAAATAATAAGGATTATAATAAAAATAAAAATAAATATTATTAATAAAAGTAATAATAATAAGGAATTTAAAAATAAAAATAAAAATAAATATAATTAATAAAATAATAACAATAATAAGTTTATATACTTAAGTACAAAATTAATAATAATAAATTATTATTATATTATTAAATATAATTACCAATAAATATAATTTATTATTATTAATTTTCTACTTAAGTATATAATGTATTATGCATGTTCAATGACAAATTTTCGAGTATGTTTCCTTAATACACTTTATAATCAATTTACAATACTTTTCGAGCATTCTTTACTCCAAATACACTTTACTTACCTTAATCCTTTCATTCAACATCAACCAAATTTATTTTAAGTTGTCATTTGAGCCTACATACCTCATATGGAAACACCCTCACATGAATTAGGTTGAAAAACACCCAAACAAACACCCTTGGTATAACCATACGGGTCAAAATCGTGCAAAAACACGATCATGCTTCCCTCTAAAATCAACAAGGGTCACGATCGTGCAGCTACACAATCGTGCCTTGCCTTATTTTCTTCCTTCTTTCTTACCATTTTTGACCTAGAAAATGAAGTTTTTAGGCAACACCTTCTCCTAATCAAATATTCCTCTATGTCTTACGTTTTTAATGACATCAAATTCATGCATTTTAGTTTAGTATTATGCAAGTTATAACCAAAATACTGTAGACTGTTCTTATACCATGTCAGCACGCAGTTCTCAACTTCAAGACAAATTTCAAGACCTTTAAGAACAGAATTCAAATTCACTTCCTTCATAAAAATTGTAGCCATATGTCTCTAGTTTAATCTAAATCAAATTCATCCAATTTGGATATCTATAGATCAAGATATGGCCAAAATACAGATGCATGTTCAGTAAAAACACTCCATCTAACATATTCCAACACATATTTAACTTCATTTTCATCCTAGTTCATCTCTTTTACTTAGTCTATCATTTCTAGTTGATGATTCCTTCAGTTATACCTCAATTTTCTATCAGTAATCTCTATAAACAATTCTCAATTTCATAATTGATTACATTCTCAATTCATATAGAATGTCTGTTTGAAGATTTTTTGAAGTGATGCTTCTTCTCTTATGTAGAATGAAGCTTTGGCCGAAGGCATTCGAAATGGAAGAGCAATGATGTTATGGTACAAAGGCTATATCTATTTCGTCTGAAGTCCAAAAATTTCATGTGATATACCGGTGGAAAGCTAAAAGGATGAACTAAAATTTTCCTGAAAACAACTTTGTCCAATTCTACTGAGATTAATACAATTTATTCATGGAAGTTATAAAGTCAAGTTAGACTCTACCTATTTTACTTAATACTTAATATATATAACATTTCTCGCCATTTAACTTATTTGTTATCATATTTTCAGAAAATTTATTTTTCTTCAAGCAAATTAACTTATAACAACATTTGAAGAACGACCCTACTACTATTTTGAAGAATCACAGTAGAAAAAGGTAATATTTTGACGATTATAAATATCATTTCATGAAATTTTTGTTTGTTCTTTTTGTTAGTTATTTTTATTATCATTCTCTGTATCTCCCTATATGTCTGTGTTTATTTTTAATCATTCTCTATTTTAATCAATTATTGAGGAATGGTTGTTTGTTGAAGTTTATTTACTTGCTGGTTGTTGAAGGTGTTTGTTATTTATGTTTTCATTATAGTAATTGTTGAAGATATTTAGAATTCATTGTTATCTAAGTTTCATGTTTTTGTTTAACGTTTTTGTATTCATTGTTATCAACATTTACTGTTTCTCTATATCATAAAAGGAAAGTATCCATTTTCATTTTTTTTATTTGTTTTTTAGGTTTTTACTTCAAAATTAAAACTAATAATTCAATAGCGGGTGTATCTTTGTCTTGTTGTCAGTTAAATTTTGAAGATGGTAATGAAGTTTGCAGGAGTGAAGGTAAAGATGAGCTTATAGTTGTCATGAGTTTAAACAGTAATTAGGAATTACAAACTACTGGCTCAAGTGAAGTATCCAAAGAATTAATACCAAAAATTGGAATGGAGTTTGAGACAGAAAAAGATGCTTACCAATTCTATTTGACATATGCTAAAAAGTCGGGTTTGGGATAAGGAGAAGCAGAAGCCACAAAGATAAATCCGAAAAATTGATTGATAGAATATTTTGTTGTTGTGATGAAGGTAAATAAGGAAAAGACAAACGATATATTGATGTGAGAGCAAAAAGCCCTGAAACAAGGTTTGGTTGTGAAGCTAAAATGAGAGTCAATTGTTGAAGAACTAAAAAATTATGTATGGTTTAGTTTATTGAGGAGCATAGTCACTACCTTTCGAGTCCAAACAAGATGCATTTACATAGATCTCACTAAAAGATAAGTTTATCTGTAGCAACACAAATTGAAATGGAAAATGATGTCGGAATTCCACCAAAGACGTCTCATGCTGTCATGGTTAGGCAAGTAGGTGGTTGGGAAAATTTATGTTTCATACCAGACGACTACAAAAGTTACTTACAGTCTTAATGATTGAGAGACGCGAAAAGAGGCGATATAGGAGGTGTTTTGGAATATTTGCATAAAATGAAATTTGATGATCCAAAATTTTTTTATGCAATCCAAGTTGATGAAGATGATTTAATATCCAACAATTTTTGGTTAGATGCAAAGATGAGAGCAGATTACCTAAATTTTATTGATGTGGTTTGTTTTGACACAACTTATAGGAAGAACAATGAAGGTCATCCCCTTACATTGCTTGTAAGTGTAAATCACCAAAAGCAGACTACAATCTTTGGTGTTGAATTGTTATATGATGAGACATCCCTCACATTTGAATGGTTATTTAATACTTTTCCAAAAGCTATGTTTGATAAAAGACCTAAAAATATTCTTACAGACCAAGATGCAGCAATGGCAAAGGCTCTAATACTAAGATGGCCTGAAACTCATCATCGTCTATATATTTGGCACATTTATCAAAACACAGTCATCCATTTAAGTGGTATTTTGTCCCAATTCAAAGATTTTTCTAGAGATTTTAGCTTATGCATATATGATTTTAAAGAAGAGGAAGATTTTCTAAATGCATAGAATGAGATGTTGCACAAATACATACTTGAAGATAATGATTGGTTGAGGTGCATGTTTGGGATAAAGGAAAAATTGGCTTTAGTGTATAGAAGACAAGTGTTTTGTACAGACATGACGACAACACAAAGAAGTGAGAGTATGAATGGTGTTGTGAAGAGGTATGTCAGTTATCAACACAAATTTTTGGAATTTTTTCATCACTTTGAGAGACTCCTTGAAGATCATAGGTATGAGGAGTTAAGGGCTAATTTTAAATCAAGTACAAGTATTCCCTCATTGTTGTATCCAATTGAAACTTTGAAATATGTAGCAAGTGTTTATACTCTTAAGGTGTTCAAGTGCTTTCAAAATGACTGGTGTAAGTCTCATAATTGTTGTATTGGAAGCTTTAGGGAGGTTGGATCAATAAAAAATATCAAATTACCCCTCATAAGAAGAGTTATTACTATACAGTTACTTATGATTCATCAAATGGCAAAGTTGATTTTAGTTGTAGAAAATTTGAGTTTGCTGGAATTTTATGTTCTCATATTTTGAAAGTTTTTACTGTGAAAAATATTTTGGAGATCCCAATTCAGTACATATTGAAAAGGTAGACACGTAAAGCAAAATTTGGATTCGTGGGAACTGAAAATTCTGAAATTAGCATAAGCAATTTGGATCCCAAGATATGTCAAAATATACTGTATAAAGAATTGTGTGGGCTATATGTTCAATTAGTTACAAAAGCATCTAAAAGTGAAGAGACTTACAAAATTGTTAAAGATTGTATTTTGAAGATGTTGGAAATCATCGATGCTAGACTACAAGGTAACGGATCAACTGTCCAACGGTCGATTGCGAGGTCCAATGTCAGATTACAAGGTGAAGAGATGGTTCGAGTGTTATAATAGATCAATTGAACCAAAATGAGATTGAATTTGTGAACAGAATAGTATTGGAATTAAAGGAATCAAAATCAAGAAGAAAACTGTTTCAGGTAAAAGCTTGAAGGGTGGCTTGGAGAAGGCCATGACAAAAAGGAAATCAACCAAAAAAGTTCAGAGTTAGGTAAATCTTACAATTACAGCACCAACATTACCATTTAATCTTGAGGTTCTACTTGTAAATTTTTTTTCTTGAATTCCATGTCCCTTACATGTGTACTTTTTAATTAAAAAGATTCAATGTTTTAACAATTAGTCTAGTATTTTGATTATATACTCTTTAACTTTTTTTATGATAGGTTGTCTCTACCAGTTCAAGTCAAATATATTCTATTGCATAACCAACATTACATTAATCTTCAGATTTTATTTGCAATTTTTTCTTGAATTCCATATCCCTTACATGTGTACTTTTTAATGAAAAAGATTCTATGTTTTAACAATTAATCTAGTCTTTGGATTATATACTATTTAACTTTTTTAACGATAGGTTGTCTTTGCCGATTCAAGTCAAATAAATTCTATTGAAGGTGTTCCATTTTTTATGGACATGACCTACTCCCAATTGGTATTTATCTTTTGCCATAATACTATTACTAACGGCATTATGTTTAATAACTTATTCACAATTCGCTAATGATACTATTTTTTTAATTCTTATAGCACAACAACCATATGGTGTGAGCGATGTGATGATAAATAACTCACGACAAAACAGTAATGTAACTACGAAAATGAAGATATAAGTGGTTTCGTTGAGACATGTGATTGTCTAGCTCCATATGCAGGAGGCATATTTTATAAATACAAAGTGAAAAGAAAGTAGAATGTTTAAGTAAATTTGAACATTTTTATCGATAAGGTGCATATTTTGTTTCCTAGTGCCAATTTCTTTCTTATACTCTTATTATGATGTAATTTTTATATATTTTGTTGATTACGTATTGTCTATAAATGATGAATCCTTATGTTAAATAATATTTTTGTGTCAAAATCCAAAATGTTTAATTCTAGAGATTGTCATGAAACTTCTTATAATGGTATTAAGAAAACGAACATCAAACTTCGTTTTTTTGGGGGGATGATATTGTGGGGGAAAATATTAGCAAAAGTGAAAATGTAAATGAAACCGTAATGTAAATGAAACTGTGACAAACTCATATGCATTTTCATAAGAATAATCAGTCATAAATGCATTTACGAATGTATCATGTATCATCCATGTTCAATGACAATTTCTTGGGTATGTTTCTTAATACTCTTTATAAACAATTTACAACACCTTTAAAACATTCTTTTAATCCTTAATACCTTTTTTTTACTTCAATCCTTTCATTAAACATCAATTAAATTCATTTAAGAACCCATTTAAACCTTAATACTTCATATGGAAACATCCTAGCCTTTATTAATTCGAAAATCACTCAAAACAAAACATCCTTTGCATTTCCTGATCGTGAATTCCATCTTTTTCTACTTACTGCTAAAAATTATTATTATTATTATTATATTAATAATAATTATTAAATTCCTTATTGTTATTAATTTTATTAATTATTATTAAATAGTTTACTTTATATATATATTGCGATCGTGCACCTGCACTATCACGACTCTGTTGAGAAAGGAGGAAAGTCGCGATTGTGCACTTGCACGATCGTGCGCTCCTTATGTGCACTCTAATTTGTAACCATCATAACTCTTGATTCTAATGCCCAAAAATTACAAACTTTATACCATTACAAAGCTAAGATAATAAGCTACAACTTTATTGAAAACAACTTTGTCTAATTCGGCCTACATCAATACAAAGTAAATGTTAAAAATAGAACACAATTTTTTTCCAAGAATGGTGCTATAGCTTCTACCAACACCAATGATGTTATCATATAAAGGCTATATCTCTTTCATATAAAGTCCAAAAATTTCATGAGATATACCGTTGGAAAGATAAAAGGATGAACTACAATTTTCTAAGGACCACTATATCCAATTTTGCCTAGATTAATACAGTTTATTCGTAGAAGTTAGAGTCACTAATTTCGGAAGTAAATGCTTTTAGTTCTATAATGCATAACGAGATGATGGAGAGTGCTTTTTCTTATTTAAATGCAATTGGCAAGTTGCGTGAAGACTTGCCTGACGTTTCTGTAGATGCTTGTCTCAATTTACCTTGCTACAGTTTAGATGAAGCAAATGACATCTCCCATTATTACCTGAGGTATAGGAAGTAATGTCCCAGTTTGTAAATAAAGACAATGTAGGGCATTGATATTTGGTTCACATCTGAATGTTAATTTTATGGCAGACAAACACTAATACATCATGAAGCATTTTTAGAGGACAAATGGAAGAAAGTATACTATTTATGCAATGGAAACAAAGCAGAAATGAGGTCCTTAGTTCCTTTTATCTGATGACCTTTTGAAGAAGACTTCTTTGTTTCAGCAGTTGAGTTCGCCTCTTCTGTGGTCCTGTGCTTCTCATCCACCTTCCACTTGATGTTCTTAAGAATCCCAAATGCCAATTTGGCAAATTACTTTCTTTCCTCAATTTAGGATTTGGAAATTCCAATTTGTTATCTTTACGATGATGCAGGCAATTTTGGTGCTATAACAAATCAATAGCATTTTCATGAATGTTGTAGACTTGCTAGAACAGAGAATTATTGTAGCATGAGTAGGCACTTTGTATTATTAACGCATGTTATAGTTGTTCCATTTAATAATACTTTCAAATGAAGGTCATGTTGACATATGTTCACTTATGGATAACCATTCAAAGCATTATAATCCTAGTTAACTACAAAGCCTATATTGCTTCAATCAAGTTTATCAACAATTCAGAGATATTATTTTCCATGTAGAGTTTACTATCATAAGTGGTTACATCTCCTATAAGTATGGATCTGTAAGGAAACATGATCAACTGAAACATAATGAACCTTGAAAATTACTGGTTCAGGACAAAAGTTCTAGAACTAATTATTAATTCCAGTAAGTAACAGAAAATTATCTTTAAAAATTTATGTGCATAAACACTATTGATTACATAGCGTAGTCTTATTGACTTTTTGGCTTCTAAATTTCATGTACCATAAATCTTCATTCCTATTGCCTTTTAGAGTCTCGTTGGTAGTTTAGGGCTTGTGTGTTATTGCCTCCAGTCAGCTACGCAAAATGTTGCATCACCAGTGTGCACTGTATTGTCATTGATTCTCCGAATGACCACATAGCTAAGGGCCTTTAACCACGATAATATGCTCTAGTGAGCAACTGAGGCTATAGCAATGGGTAATCTCTTAAAGTTCTGTATTATAGTTGTTGTTGTGACTTTAAGGCTTCAGGATGGACCATGTTGATTATTGAAGTGTATCAGAATGGAGATTGACATAATGGTGATGATGATTTGTGAGAGGTTGAGATCCACTTGTATAAGAAGGCAGAATGGAACTTGAAATCTATTGAGCAATAATTTTATGTGTTACAATCACTTTGTGTCAATTTCATAATGTACTTGAAATTCGTTGAGAAATAATTCATGTGTTACTAACCAAAATGTAATTTACTGAGTCAATCAATTAAGTCATTTTCTAAGAAAAAATGAGCTAAAGGACTAAATTATTACCTATTATATACGAGTCATCTTCTACAATCACAAATGGTGGACCAAAACTTAATTGAAAAAGGGAAGCTCTAACATGGTCAAAGGTCATATTTCGACCCATTTGGTTTTCAATCACCTCTTTATAAATAGAATCAGGTGATAATGGAGCTGTAGTTTATTATAATTAATGCATAAAAAATGTTAGCTAACTCCAAAGTGTATCTACAAAATGAACAATGAGAACAGGAATTTGAGCGAATATCTGAGAAATTTTAACACCTGATTTTGTAGTTTTCACTTTCTTCTCTTCCCTTCTAGATGCTTCCAACATTGCGCTTATGATAATCGCAGCTCCATTATCCAACTTACTTCTGATGTTCTCAGTGTAAGCCTAGTTGCAATAAACAGGTCTGAACCATTTAAGAAAAAGAATTAGTAAGCATATTAAGAAATCAGAGCTCTAGTAATAGTATGTGATACATGATTATTATATTCTTTTGAATTTCATTTACTAACTTTAAGATTCAATCTCCAACTTAATGTCTGATAAACACCAGTAACCAATTCACAAAATACTTTAAGATGTTAATTCAAAAAAATTGTTAACAAGTCCAGGTGAAAGTTGAAAATTATGTCTAAGTCGCCTAATAAACTCAACAAAGTTGACAAGCCAAAGAACTGCTTGCTCTTCTTTACCACCATTATCTACGTCTAACTCCAAAGCATCATATTTGTGCTAAAAATGTGTAGAAAAAAGATTAGCATCTGGCTGTGATAACTCTAAATATAACAAGCAATGAAAAACCTTTTCCCCAATATATTCAGTACAGGAGTCACTCTTGTCTTTAACTGCATTAGCATTCCTTTCATAATCAGTAACTAGGGAAAATCTTTTTGCTTCTACAGGCACTGCTATTTCTATAATTATCTGTAATCATTCACTAAAACAAATAATAAAGATTGAAAATCATCGTCATACTAAAGAAGTCAGAAGCCTAGCAAGGGTCAATTGGTAAGATGCAGTTAAAATTAAACAGCTAGAATCTCCTTGGATTTTCTTATACACCATCCAAACTGATGTTATTTCCTGGACAAATTCGGAAACAACTAGAACACATGAAATAACAAGAACATAAAAATAGTAGAAACTGAGATGTTAAAGAAATTGGGGAAATTTCTGGTTACCAATGTCACTTAAATTTCAACATGTCAAACCAAAGTTCATTACAACCTTATATGTTTCAGTTTTGGTTTTCGGGCTACAAGACTGGCCGATTTAAGTGATACCAGTATTGGATATAAATTAAACATGAGTACAGATATTCATAAAACACTTCCTTCCTTTTGAGTTGAGTTGGACCTATCATGAATTTGATTTAAGGTAAGCCTCCCATACTGAAGTAAAGCCTCAATAAGGTCTACACACTGAAAAAGAAGCAATGCAAAAAAAAAAAAAAACCATTTGAACTAAACCAAAGTACAAAAACATTAAGATAACTGAACAATCAACTTACCATTTTATCAAATTCTTAGGACACGGTCACCAAAGAACTTGGAGAACCTCACATGATGTATTATGTTATCCAACAACACCATGTACTGAGTTGATTTCGGGCATCTAAAACACCAAAAGCAAAACAAAATCCACCATAGTTTATTACACTGTTTTCAAGTGAAAAAAGATACTCAAGCACGTTGATATTCAAGCAGTAAATAATCACTGCTTAAATTACTCAACCCATTTGTAAACAAGTTTAGAGGGGGCTAATAACCAATTAAACACAAAAATCCAAGGTACTGGGCTTGCAGTTTTCGATGGAAGAAGAAGATAAACAGTCTAAGAGGCCCTAGGAAGAAGAAGAATGGAGCACATTGGTAAAAGCTGATATTTATTAGAGCAAGATCTAATAAATATAGATGGAAAGAGTTGAAAGCAAGATCGAAGAAGTAAAGCGGGAAGCAAAATCAAAAGAAGGAGGAGGCATTGGCTTAACTTAAGTGAGTGTGAAGCTGAGACATTGGTTTTTAATTAAGATGTCGACATATTTGTTGTGGAACAGAATAGGTACAAAATAAGTGGCACAAACGATCTAATTCCTACACAGTAGTTTTGTATTTCAATGATATTGATTTGCTGTTTCCCATATACAAAACTTGGAGCAATAAACCATTAAAAATTATCCATCAAATCTTCTATTCTACTTATTCTGCTCCAACCCTGTTCTATTAAATCTCATCCATACATTTACATGGGGTCCACATAGATGTGTGGATGACATTTAATAGAATAGAATAGGAATATCTTAAGTGGTACAAGAGATCTGACCCCTAAAAATTATACTCTTTATAGGAATTTTGAGTTTCTATTTCTCTAGTTAGAAAAAGTAAGTTCTTATTATTCAAAGATGGTTTATAACAAAGATAAAAGATGGTTTATTTCTAATAACTAGAGAGTAATTAGGAGGGATAAAATTTCCTTTTCTAAAATAAAAACTTATAAAGAAAATTAATATGAGATCCAAGTCAATCTTTATATAATGTATAACCTTTCATAAATTTAATTTCACATAATATTAAAGCTTATATATGAACTAATTCTGCAAACTTTTAGATATAATAAAAAATTATAAGAATATTCCTGATATTCTTTTCAATATAGACTGAAGAATTTTTTCAACAATATAGCATAAATTGAACTCCATGCAAGTTAAACGTGTATGTGTATTATTACTAATGATTAAAAAAATCAACTGGTTCGACCAATTTAACCATAAAAACCTTGAGCAGTCTAAGTTTCTGGTTCGATTTACTTAAATAATTTTTTTTGTTAAAAACTAATCAATTTATTGATTAATTGGTCCATCTTTGTAAATTAATAAGTTTTTATATCAATTAATTTTCATTTAACAATTTTTTAATTAAACTTCAAATTCTTCGATAGGTAAAGACAATCTCTTTCAATGATATTTCTAATTCTTTGATTTTATTTAATTTTTAACCAGTTTTATAGCGGTCTAATACCAGTTGAATATTTCAAACCTTAAACCTATTGTCTTATCGATTTAACTTCCATCTTGGTTTTTAAAACATTAATTTTATGTATTAATGAATTAAAAATGGAAGACCTAGGAGACCGTTTGATTCCATTTATGTTTTTTATTAGAATTTTTTATTTTTGATTTTTAATTTCAGTTTATATTTTTAGTTAAAAATAAAAATATATTTGGTTCATATTTGTAATAAAAAATTTAAATGGGTTAGTAATAAAAAAATATAAACAAAAACATGTTTAATTTTATCATCCTTTTTATTTTTTATTATACTATTAGATGATAATATTAAATTTTAATTTAATTATTTTAATATATTAAATTATATTTTAAAATTAATTAATTCTCATTATAGTTAGAAATATAACATATAAATATTTATGTAATTAAAAAATTTACACATCAATTGTATATAATAAAATTCTATAAATTATAAAAATTACATAAGTCATTCTAATTAATAAATGATGTTCATTATGCTATAATGCTTTAAAACATAACAGGAGTATCATTGATAAAAAGAAACATATCAAGCAGAACTATTATAATCATTCCACATTTATCTAGTAATTTCATCCTACTTTCGAGACATATTGGAATAGTATTATACTTCACTTGAGAATTTGCATCTTCATTTACACTTTTCCTAATTTGCTCTTCAATTTCAATATAACAATCAAATAATTGATCACTTTGTTCATACATTCTAATATAATTAAATATAGCACAATAAGCAATAACGATGTACTTTTATTTCTTCATATCATAACTCAGCATGTTTGAAAGTATATATAATCTTAATTTTAGAATGTTATAATATCTTTTAATAACATTTCTTAATGAAAAATGTCTGTAGTTAAACAGTTCCTGTGAACCTTGAGATCTTCCTCTTCCTATATAACCTTGCAAATGATATCTCTCACTTTGATATCCAGGTATATTGGTGTAGCCTAAATCAACCAAATAAAACTTACCTCACATATAAAGAACATAACATTAACAAAAATATTAAAAATTAGTTGTAATTACTATATTTATTTAAAATAATGTAATACCTTATAGAGGCATAGGAAATTGGTTCGTTAGATTAGTTACATTTTTTTGGAGAAGTTATAAGAATATATTAAGAAGCTAATGGAAATTAAAAAAGTTTTATAGATACAACCAATCACTGTAAGGAAATATAATGAAGTCACCTCTCATGAAAATTAACAGAAGACAAACTTCAACAGCTTAGAAAAAAGGGGTTCCTTGATTAGTTTCTTAAGTTAATTAGTTCCTTTAGGTTTTGTAAGATCCCATATGTAATCTCCTTCTTACTAGAAGATTTGTTTTTAAATTTCCTATTATTCCTTTCCAACCATAACCTTGAATGCTTAGACCCATTGCAAGAAAATAAATCTGCAAGGTATGTTTGTTAGTGCTCATATGATCCTTCAACCACTGAATGGCATCAG
The DNA here is from genome assembly GCA_027575705.1 of Erythroxylum echinodendron. Taxonomy (NCBI): domain Eukaryota; kingdom Viridiplantae; phylum Streptophyta; class Magnoliopsida; order Malpighiales; family Erythroxylaceae; genus Erythroxylum; species Erythroxylum echinodendron. Next base: position 1,587 of record JANZXR010037794.1, on the reverse strand, counting down.
AGATTGAGTTCCCACTATATCTCTATTGGTAAGAATTTTTTACCTCTCTCTAGAAATTAGAGGCATATTGACATTCAAAAAACAAATGTTCCTTTGTATCTCCACACTCCATGCATAAAGAGCACCTATTATCCAATGCCAAAAAGTCCAATCTATCTACAATGTAGGCAATTAAAGAAATGAGAGCTTCAGATTCAATAACTAATTCCATACAATTTTAACAGGAGAATTTTGATCCAAGTGTATGCAAAAGTTTTTTGGCTATCTTGCAAGTCATGTAGGTAATTGATTTCTCTTTCCAGTAAAAATTGCCAGTTTTGTGAATATAAGGTGAATAAGCTAGTTTGTATCTCAATAACTCTTATGGAAGAACCCAATTATTGTCCAGAATCAGTTTAGAGACTTTATCATCTAAACTACCCATTGTTTCACCAACACTCCTTATCTGATAGATTACTTGGCAATATCCTATCCAATTGTCATGCCAAATAGATGACTTCTCTATATTCCTAACTTTAAAACTAACATCGACTTTAATTTTGTTCCTAAGTAGCAAGAGCTGACCAAGGAACTAAAGAGTGAGATGAACTAGAGAGTCATTTATAGTAACTTTGTTGGGCCCGATTTTCGGAGTCCAACTCCTACTTGCTCTGATACCATAAATGTTGGGCTCATTATCTGGTTCGGAGCATATATATCCTAGCCCAACATTTAATCAAAAATCTCATAATACATTAAAGACAACTAACTTTCTTTAATCACAATAACCTTATCTTTCCTTTTTATAGTACATCTAATTTCAACTCTCATCATCTATACATAATCTATATTGCATTAACATCATAAATTCAAGGTTTTACAAACTTCAATGGGCATTCCAAGCCCTAACACCAAATTTCCCAAAATACATAAAATACTGAAGCTAACAATACTTGAAATGTAACTTGTAACAACCCAGACCACCCGCTTATAGATATTGTCCGCTTTGAGCCTCGGCCTCTCGGGCCTCGCGCTCTCACGGTTTTGTTTTTCCAGCGTGTAAGCCTCTTTAGGGCATTACTCCGGCAGGACTTCCCAGGAGGTCACCCATCCTGGTACTGCTTTTGCCCTAGCACATTTAACTTCGGAGTTCTGATGGGATCCGGTGTGTTGGGGCATGAAAAACGCGTCTACAAGGGAGAGGTTTCCACATCCTTATAAGGCATGCTTCGTTCCCCTCTCCAACCGATATGGGATCTACGCTCTGCGGCACTGTGGCCGTTGGGTAGTCTCACCCCCCTTGGGAGGCTAGCGTCCTCGCTGCATATCGATCCGGGTACTGGCTCTGATACCAATTGTAACAGCCCAGACCACCCGCTTGCAGACCTTTCCCAATACAGTAGTACTGCCTAGAGGTGTATTCACCTCTAGCCCATACGGTAATACCTTCCTATCACAATGCAGTCTACATGCAACATGCAATGCGATAAAAGAGTGTGTGGACCCTGGATCTAGCAGTGCAAAAGCCTCAAAATCATAAATCAGAAGTGCACCTGCTACAACATCTGGAGAGTCCTGGGCCTCCTGCCTAGTCATGGCATAGACCCT
>JANZXR010037783.1:0-13917 GCA_027575705.1 Erythroxylum echinodendron | reverse complement strand
CCTAATTTCTCTGATTGGTCTTCTCGTATACCCGTTTCCCTGGTCCGACCCGTTATATGGAAACGGGATGTTACAACCTCGATATTCCACAAGCACATAATTTGTCTGCATGAGGATGGCTAATCTAATCCTAAAATCTAAGGCTAAAAACAAATTACAATAACTTAAATTGAACAAAGCTAAGCAAGAAAGTAATTCAATCATGCATTCCAATAATCAATTTCAAAAATATAAACAAGATAGTATATGCAAACCCAGTCACAAAACAACCTAAAAACTACCAATTGAGAGAAAGGGAATTTTTATCCTACTTTAATGAAAATCTGATTGATTATGAATTTATTAGATTACTAGTTCTTAGGCTTGATTACTCTCTCTCGAGTTATAATCATTAATACTAATTTATAAACCCCAATTTGATTATAGGAATTGTAACCTCTCAATTCATAATTTATCCAAAACCTAAATTAGATCTTAAATTGTCTAAAAAATTACCAAAAACCTATACAAAATCTCTCTTCACACAAATTTACCGATTTGATTCAATTCTTAACCTATTAAGTTACCTAACTGTCGTTAGCTCAATTTAATGATTTTTCACTCGGTTTACCCTCTCTGTTTGTTATCGAATTACGTAAGTGGAAAATTGAAATCATAAGAAATTCAATAAAAAATGCAATCAATCAAATTTCATTAATATGAAAGACAAAATATCCCGAAGGTGAGTTTAAACAAATCCTCAAAATTCAAAAAATCTATCATCTATAGCTATCTCAAATTGTATACAATCAAAAAGAATGAATTAAAACTATAAGTAGACTCGAAATGGATGACGGAGGCAGCAATGGTAGGAAACCTCCTATTCTGGGAAGTACCTCTCGTAAGCTTCTTCTCCACGTCTCTCTTCCTTCGTTTCTTCCTTAATCTTTAGATAAAACTCTCTAGGGTTTCAGGATTATGGTTGATGCAAATGCTCCCTCGATTGTCTTCTTTATATTTTTTAAATACTTTGTGTGTCTTGAGTAGCTCTAGGGTCTTTCAGGGTCGAAACAGTCCAAAAAATCTCTTAAAACTTGATGTTTTCTCTTATTTGCGCATCTGCCCGATGTAGGCCACGATCATGGCCCTGCATGCCACAATCTTGTCCAGCATCCAAACCTTTCTATCACTATCATGGCCCATATGCCATGATCGTGTGGTGTGACAAAGTCTTCTGTCACAATCGTGTCCCTTAAGTCCGTTCTTCAATGTTGACCCTAAAACACAAACAAACACATCAAGGTACATATGGGTTAGTATAAGTCTTTGAACATAAATATTATGTTTTTGATGTATAATGCAATTCACATCTATCAGCTACCATATGATTCTTATTAATCAGTCCACTAGCCACCCAATTTCTAAACCAATTTTCACCCAATTTTTAATGCCACATATCAATAAATCCTAAAGCGACTTGTCAATAATTTCTATTTCCATATGTCATTTATTTCTACTACCAGAAATCAATTTTTCTTGCCACATAACATTTTTTCTAATCCAAAAATACCCATAATTTCAGAAATCTCTCAAATTTAACAAATAAATTCTAAATCACCAATTATGATTCACCAAATCAAAATTCAAAACATAAAATTCACTATTCACTTCATAATCATTTAAAATCATTTATACCCTAAAAATGTCAAATGAGTGCATATACAGTTTTTGTAATGTGTACAAAAATCAATAATCACTTGTGTGTATGCTTATGCTAGTGATATGCATATAATTATAATTCATTACCTAATTTCTCAATACCATTTCTCATATAAAAAAATATAGCATTCTAACCCTTAGTATGAAAAAATGGGATATTACAGCATGATAACTTGGAAGAAGGCTAAAAAGTTGGAAAATCAAGATTGGGTGACTGTACCGTGCCCATGATCGTGGGAATGGAGCTATTTCGTACAAAGGCGGGAGGTCTCTTCAGAAATTTTCTAGAGCCTTAACCTACAATCGTGGGAAGCACAGGGATTCCTATAATCATGGGATCCCTAACTGAATGATTTTAAAAATCCCTCCTTCTTTCTTCTTTCTTCATCTTCTCACATTCTCTTCCTCTAAAACTAACACCCATTCACAAATCCTTCATCTTTCCCCCAAATCTTGGTCTTTTCTCCACTTTTTCCATCATTATTCACTCCATTAACACTTATTTCACATTACTCACTCAAAGAAATCTAAGGATACGGTAAGTTTTTATCTCTCTCTATCTCTTCAAAAAATGCTAACCTCTTCCTCTCGCTTCTCCACCACAATCTCTATAAAGCTTTCTTACCCTTTACTTTTTACGTTGTTTTATTTACCTTGTTAGTTGTTTTACTTGCTTGTTTCTTTGATGTTTTGTTTTGTGTTTATTTTCCTTTTATGGTTGCCTTGTCACATTGAGGACAATGTGTTGTCCAAATGTGGGAAGGTGACATTTTCTTTGTCAATTGCATTGTTTTAGTTTGTCTTAATCACTGTTTGGATTTTGTTAATTACGATGCATGTTTTAGGCATATTAGGTTGTTGTTTTATGTTGTTTTATGTTAGAAATGGAACCACACTTGAATCATTTTGATTTGTTTTACCATGAGATTTTTTCATGCTAGTTGGAATGAGATTGAATGCATGCTTGAACTCTGATTAGGTTACTTAAGTAGAGACTGACCATGATGCATGATGAAAAGTAGTTGGTTACATAAGCTTACTCAGAATTTGACACTTGAGCAATGAGGTAGTGTAGAGACGCATAATGAATTTTCATTTGAGCTAATGTGAGGATTGAACCTATATGACTCCATTTATAGTCATTTTATTTCTTTGTTTATATGATGTTTCCTTAGGTTATTACCGTCAAAACTTGCTTTGAATCGGTTTGAGTCTACTAGATGTATGCTTAATAAAAATGATTAAAGCCCTTTTTGTGTTAACCTTTGGCTTAAATGACCCACCTTTTATTATCCCTTGCTATCCATTAAGCCTTAACCCTTTTGTTTCTTGAAAACATCACACATTTTAAAATCCAAAACCCCATTAACCTACCCATTCACAAGCTTAATAGAGTATTAAGTGATACATTAGTTTGGGATTTTACTACTTTTTTTCCGAGATGAGTTAAGTGATAATTCTACTATTGCATGACATTGCATTTAGTTGCTATTTTATTCATTGTTTCTTCAATTGTTGAAAAAAAGGAAAAGAAAAGAAAAGAAAAAGGAAGAACATTTTAATAGCATAAATAAGTGTGGAATAGTAGTATATTTAAGTTTATGTATCTTATAAATATGTTTTGTTATCCCTTTTTTCACTTATTACTTTATGAATGCTTATGTAAAACCCTTTCCCTCGTTTGACCCACCTTAACCCTTGCTATAGTACAACCAAAAGCAAGTCCTTTTGATCCGTTTATGCATGTAATCATTTTAGAAGAGAATTGGTGTATTAGCAAGCCTATAGTAGTGTAGTTTCCTATAGGGAGCCTGAGCGAAACCCTAACCATCAAACACCTAAAAGAAATGAGTGAAATAGTGAGGAAGATTCATTTTATGCTTATACCTATCTTTGAGTGATGGTACCATAAGTTGAGTTTGCTTATGTACACTAATGAAAAGTAGTCATGATACGTGTAGTAGCTTAACATTTGAGTTGGCCAAATTTTGAGGGATTGCATGTTTTGATCTTTACGAAAATAAAGTGATGAAATTGATTGGTTGTGTTTGATTTTGCTTGAGGATAAAAAAAGATTTAAGTCTAGGTAAGTTGATAGTTGTGCATTAGTGTATGTTTTTCTAAGTATTTGACATGTGTTTTTTACATAATATGTTATTATTGCTGTGTTTTAGGACTTATTTTGTATTTTTTTTAGTTTACATAATATGTTATTATTGCTGTGTTTTAGGACTTAGTTTGTATGTTTTTTTTAGTTTACTCTTGATGGTTGCCTTTTAAGTTTGATGTTGATTTAGGATAAGAATTGATCATTTTGATGTAAGAATGGAGGGTGGCCACTATTGATAGTAAAATCTATCTACTTGTTTTATGCTCAAAAATCGTAAGTGAACGGGTCGTGACTTGTAGTAAAATAAGCAGATATCGATCCCACAGGGATTGATGCCTAGACACCCCTTAATTTAGGTACAACTTTGTTTAAGAAACTAAATTATGAACTGAAAATAATCTGAAAAATTAAATTAAAATTAAAAGACTAATGTAAACAATGGACAATATCAAAATTGCAGAAAATCTGAATTCAAGAATCTAAATACTAGAGATTACTTTTTTTCTATTTTGTCTCCCTCCTATTTTATCGATTGAATTATGTCTCACCCTAGATTTCTAAATATACCAATTACCCTCTCTCAAAGTGTAACTATTTATCCCTAATCGAATTAACGGGAATCAATTGCACGATCTCTCCACATACCCAATAAATTTATCGATTCAATTAGTTATCAAACTATCCTATGGGTGATCAATTGACTAGTCAAGATCTCTCATCTAACTATTCAGTTAACGTAATGATTGCTAATCTATAGGTTTCCAACTCTTGTTGTACAATCTTACATGAATTTCATCTCACTCACTCTCTCGATTTGTTGCAAGATGACAATTAAAAATAGCAATTAATAAAGACAATTGCATTTAATTTAGTAAAATAGGAGTTCAACATAATAGTTCTAAAAGCAATCCCTAAAATAAAATCATCCTAACGTGGTCTGCATAACATCATCAACGTTCGAATAATCCATTTTTACAAGGAATATAGGAGACATTCAACGAACGATCGCGACTTTCCTGCTGCACATACCAATTTCAAAACCTCATAACTTTCTACTTCGATCTCCAAAAATTATGAACTTTATGTTGTTGGAAAGCTAAGAGAAACACTACAACTTTCATGAACAAATTTTGTCAAATTCTAACTAGATCAATACAATTTATTGATTGAATTTTCAGAACACATTTTCATTCCTTTATTCTCTTTTTTCTCTCATCTATCAACATTCACCTTACACAAATTCACAAGACCTGAATCCAACAATCATAAACCATACAAAAAAATCTCCTATTAAATAATTTCCTTTAGAAAAATATATTCAAAAGTCTTCAACAACTATCAATTTTATTCCAGCACAATTGATAGTTAAGAATGGAGAAATTTTTGCATAAATACAGAAGAGAAATTCTTTACCTCTACAACCATTTCTCAATCAATGTAACCTTTATACATAATTTCAATTACATAATGAGAGTCAAAATAGTAGCATAACCTAAAAATACAATCATGTATGCTCATGCTTGATGTGCTTCTAAAGCTACCAAACATATTCCAACTAACTTAATTACAAATAAAATATTTCTTGGAGATTTGCAGAATTTTTGCAAGTTTCACAATTGATCTGCTGATTCTTCACCTAAGAAATGGAAAATGATGGGGTGAGCTAGGAAGCTCAGTGGCTAATATGCTTAAAGCCATCAGTGATGAGCCACAAACAATCAAACACACATACACACCTTAATCACAATTCCAACTCACAGAACACAGAATAAAAATGCTATCACATAAATCATATCATCCATTTTTCAATCATTAAAACAAAGCATTCAATCATATAACATACTAAGCAAATCACAATGAAATGCACAAATAATATGGCTCGAGAGAATCCCATAAAACAAAATGGCAAAAACAAAGTTTACACCATGAATAGATTGAGTCCATTTTTTGGAGCTCGTATTCCACAAGCAAGCAACCAGGAGAAGGCTTTAGGTCAATGTGCATGTGTCAAATGGAATGGTATCTCTCTTACCCATATAAGTAGATTTTCCAATGCTTACATATTTCATATTACATTCATATTTTCAGGTTTCATAAATTTCCTATTTTTCATTAACACAAAGCAGAAGAATTCCTACAAACAAACATGATATAAGTTTACATAACATTTTCCCCACATTCACAATGAATAAAAGCAAACACTTAAGTACATATACAAGCAAATTATTCAGCTCATCAACATAACAACTATAAACATATTACCCAACTCTTTACTTATAACTTTAAACTTAATATTGTCTTTCCTCTTGTTTATGATTTCGACTTTTCTTGGTTCCCTTCAAACAAACATATTTTTTATCCAAACAACATACACAAATAAAACCTCCATAAGCTTTAAATATCTAAAAATGAGCTTAGACTTCATCTACTCTTAATTTATCTAACTAGAAGAACTAAGATCTAGCTAAAGGTTCATAAAAAATATAAGAACACAAATCTCTTGTTCCTTTTCTTTCTCTCTTCATTTTACAGCATAAACCCTAGTTTCTCTGCTTTCTTCTTCTATCGAAACAAGAAGAAAAGATAGAGGTTACCTAAAAAAACTCAGCTGAATCCTCTTTCTTCTTCTTTTTTTTCTGTTTCTGCTTCTCTTCTTCTACTTCTTCCTATGGTTTTTCTTCTCTCTTTCTTTCTTACTTTTCACGACTCTCTATTTTTATCCTAACCTCTTAAACACGTCTCTCCCTTTCTCTTATTGTTTCACGACTCTCTTCCTTTACTTTAGTTTCTTCTAGGTCCTTCTTTTCTTTCTTTCTTACTTCTACTTATTTCTTTCTTTCTTCACTCACGTACATACCCTTCACTTACTTCTCCTCGTATTAATTCACGAAAATTTTCTTTTTATCTTTCCAAGCTTGCCCATCGATATTTGATTTAATATCTTCTAACTCCTTAACTTAATTCTAACACTTCCATTTAATCCTTGCAATCGTAAGTAATTACCAATATTTATAAATAAACTCCATAAATTTCTAATTCAAAATTTCTAATTTTTACTTATGACTAAATGACAAATAATTCTTATTTAATAATTCTAACTTCCAATAAAAGTTCGGGGTCCAATAATTCTCCCCCTTTTAAGAATTTCGTCCTCGAAATTCTTAACTGAGTGATCACACAAATGGGGTAATGCTATCTTATGTTTTCCTCAATCTCCCAAGTAGCTTCTTCACTCGAATGATTTCTTCCAAATGACTATATCCCCCCTTAAAGAATTCCGCTGGATATAGTTGCTTATTCAAATACCCTACTATTTTAACTAATTCCTCAATATATCTAAGGTTTCTCACAATTTCACTACCTTTTTTACTGAGCTTCAACACTTCTTGTTAAGGCGATACGATACTGTCAAAACACTTTTATCTTCTACTTGCTATTTCATATCTCTTCAACGTTGATTCACTTTGTTTTTCTTAAGTCATGTAGATTCTACTACAAATCAATTTTCACGTCATATGCAATCATTCACTTGCATTTATTATGTACAATCACTTTCACATTTCAATTTTGTCAAACCTAAGTTCCTTTAACAATAACAACAACATCACCTCAAATTCATGAACCTAATAATATAAGTAGACTACTTTACATTAAACAAAATTCATATACTCTTTACAGCACATTCAACTTCTTATGCTTGAGTCCTATTTCTAACTGGCTCCAATAGTCACTTATGATCTATTTAAAAATCATTCATTCTTAAAAATGGAACATTTAATTTATGCGATATGATTCGATAAAACATCTATAAATCACAAGAAATTTTCTCATTTCAATCATCTAAACTGTTTCCATAACCTTTATCAATTGACTATATTCATCATTACTATCTCAACCAGTCTTAATACCTTAATAAGCTCAATTATGACTATTCATGATATTTTAATAAAATCAATTACTAACACTTTACATGATCAGAATCTTCTTTCTAATAAAGTTCAATGAAACAAGATGCATATTCATTTACTCTTATGTTTTGGTATGTACCATCAAGATCATCATCAAGATCATTACTTCTTGTATAGAATGTATTTTCAATAGGTCACCAATTAATAACTCGTGCTAATGATACTTCAGTCGCAATTGATTCTGAACAGCCTGTGAATATTCTATGACTATCCAAAAGTTACTTCTCCATAGTAGTTGTCTTTTCAACATAACCACCTAATCCTATACTTCCATTGCATTACTCTGATTCATCTCATGATTTTAACTATAAAGATCATAAATTACCTCCTATACCATATCCAAATATAGAGTTCATATGTGCTCAATCATATTATCCACCTATGTAACCACGTTATTGGATATGTACTCATAATAACTGGTCAACATAACCTTGCGAACTTCTACATATATCACTATCATTTATTTCATCTTCCATATGTATGTTCTTAATCAGTTCATAATTATAGACAAATAACCATCTTGAAATTCTAATACCAAATCCACTAACACAGTCTTATACTAGATCATAACCCTTATCACAATAATTAAACAATCATTTTAAATTTCAAGTTTAACCTTTCAATTCCACTTTGCTTGTACACTTTAAATCTTATCATTTCTACCTATGTCTCTATTTCTTTCTCAGTCAATTCTTGAAAATATATCCACATCCATATCAATTCAAATATATATCCATAATAAAATTTCATCACCATATTCGCAGACATAACCACAAACATTGAATTTATGTCTAACATATCGGACTACCTAATATTTCTTATTTCTAAATATCCACAAACTTTCCTTATCTTACACTCCGAAAACTCACCATTCTCCTCATTGTTTCTAATAGCCCAAACTCTTAATGAAAGTTCATATGTGTGAATTATGCGATTGCAATTACTGAGATTCTATACTCATTAATACCCTTCTCTAATGGTGGGGAATCAGGTGCAGTGGATCCTTGCAAAACTTCTTATGTTCTTCCAATGTGGCATTTTACTCCTTTAATAAAATATTATCATTTAGCTTACTTGTCTTTTTAATCTTATTTCCTACCTGTATGCATGATATGCATGTCAATTAATGCAATCAATAAACTCAGCAATGCAAACAAATAATTTAACAATACAAACACTTTATCACACATTATATATTTCATAATATACATATTCTAAGCCTAGGAATCCTTAGAAATCATAAGCTCTGATACCAAAAATGTTGTCCCCGAGTCTTGATCCTTATTTTTTGGCAACAAGGCACCAAAATTTAGGGGACTTTTAAATAAAATAAATAAATAAAACTACGATAAAGATAAAAATAATTCATAGTGGGAGTAAAAACAAATACACGAAAAATTAAAATAAATAACATAAAATAAAATCGGCATGAAAATAATTCGAATATGGAAATCGGACAAAATACCACAAATAAATAAAGGAAATAAAAAGGAACAGAAGAGGTGGAAAAAGTAACGACTGTGACTTTTGAAAACTCATGGCCGTGAGAACCCAACATCATGGTTGTGCTTATGCATGACTGCGAGTTTCCTTCAAAAGCACAAAAGTCGTGATTGTGTATATGCACGATCGCGACATATGATGAACAGTAGCGGTGTTAAAGGGTTATAGCAATCATATTTGTGCATGATCGTGACTTTCCTACAGCACACACCCACTTCAAATATTTCATAACTTCTAATACTGAAATCCAAAAATTATAAATTTATGTCGTTGGAAAGCTAAGAGAAAGATCTACAACTTTCATGAATACAATTTTGTCAAATTCTACCTAGATCAACACAGTTTATTTGTTAAAGTTTCAGAATACATTTTCATTCCTTTATTCTCTTATTTATCTCATCTGTCATCATTCACCTTACACAAATTCACAAGACCCGCATCTAATAATCATAAACGATACATGCAAAACTCTCATTAAACAATTTCCCTTAGAAAAATCTATTCAAAAGTCTTCAACAACTATCAATTTTATTTCCAACACAATTGATAGTTAACAATGGAGAAATTTCTGCATAAATACAGAAGAGAAATTCTTCACCTCTATGACCATTTCTCAATTAACGTAATCTTTATACATAATTTCAATTACATAATGAGAGTCAAAATAGTAGCATAACCTAAAAATTCAATCATGTATGCTCATGGTTTTTATGCTTCTAAAGCTACCAAACATAATCCAACTAACTTAATTACAAATGAAATATTTCATACAGATTTGCAGAAATTTTGCAAGGTTCACGATTGATCTGCTGATTCTTTACCTGAGAATTAGAAAATGATGGGGTGAGCAAGGAAGCTCAGCAGCTAATATACTTATAGCAATCAGTGATGAGCCACAAACAGTCAAACACACACACACACACACACACACACACACATAAAACATAGAATAAAAATGCTATCACATAAATCATATCATATATTTTTCAATCATTAACACAAATCGTTCAATCATATAACATGCTCAGCAAATCACAATGAAATGCACTAACAATATGGCTCGAGACAATCCCATAAAATAAAATGGGGAAACTGAAGTTTACACCATGAACAAAATGAGTCCATTTTTCAGAGTTCATATGCCACAAACGGGCAGCCGAGAGGGGGCATTAGGTCAACTTGCACGTGACAAATGAAATGATATCTCTCTTGCCCACATAAGCAGATTTTCCAATGCTTACATATTTCATATCACATTCATATTTCCAGGCTTCATAAATTTTCTGTTTTTCATTAACGCAAAGTAGCATAATTCTTACAAACAAACACGATATAAATTCACAGAACATTTTTCCCATATTCACAGTGAATAAAAGCAAGCACTTAAGTACACATACAAGTAATTAATTCAGCTCATCAACATTACAACAATAAACATATTACTTACCTTTTTACTTATAACTTCAAACTTAAGCTTGTCTTTCCTCTTGTTCATGATTTTAACTTCTCTTGGTTCCCTTCAAACAAACATATTTTTCATCCAATCAACATATACGAATAGAACTTCCATAAGCTTTAAATATCAAAAATTGAGCTTAGACTTCATCTACTCTTGATTTATCTAACTAGAAGAACTAAGATCTAGTTAAAGGTTCATAAAAAAATCTAAGAACACAAATCTCTTGTTCCTCTTCTTTCTCTCTTCATTTTACAGCATAAAACCTAGTTGCTTTGCTTCCTTTTTCTATCAAAACAAGAAGAAAAGATAGAGGTTTCCTAAAAAACTCAGCTGAATCTTTTTTCTTCTTCTTCTTCTTCTGTTTTTGCTTCTCTTCTTTTACTTCTTCCTACAATTTTTCTTCTCTCTTTCTTTTTTATTTTTCACGGCTCTCTCTTCTTTTTTCTAACCTCTCAAACATGTCTTTCCCTTTCTCTTATTGTTACATGACTCTCTTCCTTTTCTCTAGTTTCATCTAGGTTCTTCTTTTCTTTCTTTCTTCACTCATGCACACATCATTCACTTACTTCTTCTCTTATTAATTCAAGACAATTTTCTTTTTATCTTTCCAAGCTTGCCATTCCATATTTGATTTAAAATCTTCTAACTCCTTAACTTAATTCTAACACTTCCATTTAATCCTTGCAACCATAAGTAATTATTAATATTCATAAATAAACTCCATAAATTTCTAATTCAAAAATTCTAATTTTTACTTATGACTAAACGCCAACGAATTCTCATTTAATAATTCTAAGTTCCAAGAAAAGTTCGAGGTCCAACATGCCAATTACCTATAAAAACATATCCTAATGTAAACCTATTAACTTTTGTGATTGAGCTAGGGGCCAAGAGAGGAGAAGAGAAGTGGAGGAGTTGTAAGACAAGAACCCAGAATCGGGGGCTTCATGCTAATTCCCACGATCGTGGGATCTTGAACTTCAAAAGACATAAGGGTTTCACTTATTTTTAGATTCCTCAGCTACTATTTCCTCCTTTGGCTCTAGAGTGGTGCTTGATGTGGAGGATTGGTTAGCGACTGCACTGGCAACCCTCCTACTGCTCACTACAGTGCGCGACTGAGGATTGCGCTGTGCAATAGATTGGACCTCCACAATCTCAGAGCATCTCAAATAGGCTATGTCAAACATATCATGGGGAGTAATATGAAAATTTTCCATATTAAAATTATAAACTACACCCACAGCTGAAACGAATTGAGTCATCCCAAAAGACGCATTCTTTTTATTAATCACACTTACTATTGATTGAAAAATTCTATACGGTGTCTTGATTTTAAGCTTGCGGTCCATGCACCATAAAAAGGAAAGTTCTTTAGCTAAGCATTTATTGATTTCAATTTTAATAAACACTATTAGTCGTACAAATTTATGTAAAAATAAATGCTCAGCACTTCGGATTAGATAATTTGGTGCATTACGTGAATCAAAATGTTCTTCACCCGTGAGAGTATTCCAATAACCATCGACATTAAAATCCGCATGACCATCTAAAATTTTTCCATTCAACAAATTAAACAATTCATATATGATAGAATAATCAAGTTTAAAAACTTTTCCAGCCAACTTAAACCAAAACAGATCCGTTTTAGAGTTGTACCTAACTGTTGTGAAAAATTCTAAACTTAGGTTAGCATAAATAAGGACATCGCACCGAACAAATCTATTCCACCCTATATTTATAGCTAGTTGTTTAAGTCGATGTCTAACTCCTATATTCTCTAACACTTCAAATTTCAAATTCCTAGGAGTGACTATTGCTCTATTCTTAAAGTCACATAAATGTTCACCTTTTTGTTCAAAGTAAATGGGAAATAGGGCCCGATAAGTTGCTGCTAGGTTAGTTTTTCCTTCGCCGAAAACTTGTTGGTAGAGCTCGTGGACCAGTTGCCTAATCCTAATCATCTTTGGTGCAGCCATCATGAGAAGAAAACCTACAAAAGTCATACTAGAGAGAGAAAGAGCAAAATCTTAACTACATCCTTGTGTTTTGGAATGACTAATCCATGAAAAACATGACGGAACGTAAGATTGATGGAAAGGGGTGAGGAAAATACCAAGAATCTAGATGAAAAATGAAGAGTTTTAAAGAGTGGGAGGAGAGAAAATTATGGCTTAGAGAGAGAGGGAATAAAAATTTTAAAGTGGATGAGAGAAAAAAAAAGAGGGAGGGAAACTTTAAGTTTCCCTCCAGATGGGGATTCACACACTCGTGAGAATCCCCACAAACGTGGGAAATTTCAAACCTTCTTGCAAACTTAAACGAATTCTCCTTGATCTCAAAACTGACAAACACATCCAGATAATATCATCAACATAAAATTTGAAAAGAAAACAAATTAAAATTCAAACAAAATCAACATGAACATCAATAAAAAGCAGTTCAAACATGATCATAACTAAAGAATTCAAGCAAACAAATCAGTAAACAAAACAATCACAGGGTGGTTGACTCCCATAGGTTGCCTCCAATGCAACACTTCTGTTACCAACAGTAGCTCGACCCTCCTTCTTACTCACAGCGGTTCAAATGACTGGAATGATAATGGTACATAAATTGATCTCAGACTTGATACTGGGGCTACCTTATTCTGGACTCCACCTTCATTATTGTTGTCCTTTCTTCACACTCTCCTATACGTTCATTTCTTTCTAAATGCATTCCTAGGGTGCTCAATATTTACCAATCCTCCGTGGAGTTTAGGTTCCTTGATGTCTATTGGGGGTAGAATAAGATGATAATTATTCTTCGACACCTTAAATGTTAATTGCTCCATCCCTATTCTCAATATTAACTCGCCCCCATCCACATTAATAATTGCATGAGCAGTAGCCAAAAACGGTCGCCTAAGAACCATCGGGGTTTCCTTGTCTTCACTAATATCCAATATGTAAAAATTCGTAAGAAAGACAAATTTATCATTGTGTAGCTGCACATTTCTGATGATCCCCTTCAGTAAATGCACTGTCCTGTCAGTCGTTTTCACTAATGTCATAGTCTACTTTGACTCTTCTAGACCTAACTTCTGACTGAATGAACACGACATCTGTAACATCCCGTTTCCATAGAACGGGTCGGACCTGAGAAACAGGCCCAAGTGAGGTCAATCGGAGAAGTTA
>JANZXR010037772.1:0-13917 GCA_027575705.1 Erythroxylum echinodendron | reverse complement strand
ACAGATATTTTCATGCGCAAAAATCACATTTTCACAAATGCATGAGCATGAGATGTGTTTGTCCTAACTTCTCTGATAAGTCTTTTCGTATACCCGTTTCCCTGATCCGACCCGTTACGTGGAAACGGGATGTTACAAAATGACAGTACAGTATAAGTCTCATTCAAATCCAAATAATAACTAGTCTTTAACAATAACCAAAAAGTTTTAATAGCTTCAACTTATATCGCTTTGCCATCGCCTATATATATGTATCTTTCACCATTAATTGACTTTCTGGAAGCTTAGGCACTCTTTATTTGCATGCCATGTGTGACATTTGATATAATCCTTTTTACTTGTGTGTAGTACTTTCACAAAAAAATGGCAAAAGTCTTATCTTGTTGCTTATGTTATTTCTTTTGTGGTGCGACAATAGCAGCGTCCTTACCCCTTTTTCTTTTTCAAGTTCTTGTCCTTTGAGGTAGTTTCCAAATGAGTACTCTCTGTCTTCTCTTGCTTTAACCTTTCCTCTTCTTACACACGATGAGAAATGAGTTCGTTTAGAGTATAATTCTCCTTTTAACAGTTGTAGCTAACATTAAATTGAAT
The DNA here is from genome assembly GCA_027575705.1 of Erythroxylum echinodendron. NCBI lineage: Eukaryota > Viridiplantae > Streptophyta > Magnoliopsida > Malpighiales > Erythroxylaceae > Erythroxylum > Erythroxylum echinodendron. The sequence continues at coordinate 13,326 of JANZXR010037772.1, read as the reverse complement.
AAATTCTACAGGAAGAATTATCAAAACTAAGTGCACAAGTAAGTGCTCAGACAACTTTAACTTTAATGCTTTTAGTTTTAAAACAAGATGTGACATTTCCTAGATGAAATCCCTTATGTTTCCCTTTTCCCTTATACCTCATTGAAATGAGATTTGCCAAAATCGAACTTGTTTCAACCTTTGCACTTTTGGCAAACCTCTTTTCCATTTCATCAAGATAACCTTTGGTCGTAGTTACTCCTTCAAACATAGTGCCCCTGAATGTTTCTGGAATAATATGCTTTATGATCATAAGACTCATGCGATTTGAATGTTCTAACCTTTTTATGTCCCTCTTATCATTTGAGGAACTATCAACCTTAACATCGGTAAGTCATTCAGTCTTTTATGCAACGTCTACATCTATAACACCAACAACAACCATAACATTCTCTTTCCATGACTTAAAGTTTATGATGTTAAGCACAGGAATGGAATTGATGCTGGCAGTAATAGTAGAAGCAGAAGTAGCAACTGAATAAAGAACAAAACAAACAACAAATAAGCTTACTTAAATTCCACATAATCATATACAATCAAATAATGATAAAGTCCATCATAAGATACCTAGCACAACACTAATATTTAGTCTTTAGGCTACAAGTGGTACACTTAGTGCAATAGTCAAATATTAACCAAAAAAAATCAAACAATTAACCTTTCTTTGGACTGATTAATTGTTCATGTAGCTAACATAATAATTATCACATATTTATCACCACAGGTGTATATGTATTTCGGCTAAAATATTGACCTTCTTTTGGGATGTTCAATACTTGCATGAATTATCACATATTTATCACCACAAGAGTATATGTATTTCAGCCAAAATGTTGACCTTCCTTTGGGTTGTTTAATACTTGAATGAATTACACATACATAATCATCTTAATATTATAAAATAAATTAATTTACATAAGAGAGGCTACTTTGCCAACATTTTGTTTCAATCAATTTATTTCACAATATTAATAAAAGATCAATTATACTAATATTTAAACTTACCTTGAACAATCAATTCGAATGTTGATTGCATTAACCTTAGTTAATCGAATTCAATTTTCATACAAAAATATAAACTAAAGGCATATGTAGTTGATTTATGCCAAAACCAAATATACCAAAACATTATGTATGAACCGAATATAAAATTTATAGAAATAGTTAAATGTATAAGTTGACCAAATATTCCATTTGTTTCTAAAATAGGTTTTACGCCTAACTCCAGGGAAACAAAAATGATAATTTATAATTAAAAAATTTGGTTCCAAATCCTAAAGCATGTAAAATGTATATAGAGTTGTAAAATTGTTTATGTCTTTATCCAAATCTTCGAGCACGTAGCATGTTTAAAGCTTTAAAAAAATTTGTATTGTTGGCATCCAATGGTTAAAGAATAAAACCATTCTCATCTTTATCCAATGTTTAAAGGTATAAACAAAGTAACATGGCTTTATGTTTTAGTAAAAGCCTTGGCATTGGATAAAGATTAAAGGCTTTGAAAATAACCATTGAAAACATTGAATTGTCATCTATTTCAGTAGTTTCTCCCTTTTTTAAAGTCATAAGACTGAATTCATGATTTAATCAAAACCTAATTAGAAGTATATGTTAAATAACCAGAGAAACGGAAGATAATTCAACCATATGGAAGACAAATGATTAAAAAACTCTTCACGATCTAATATGAAAGAGGTTCTAATACCACTTGATAGAATTTAATTCCTTAGGGTGAAAACCATTACCAATCATATAAATAATCATGTCAAATCATTAAGATTACTTAGATTTGTTTCAGAAGCATACCTAAACCCATGTGAACAACGTGATTCTTGAGTCTTATGGTTATTCATCTTCCAATTCAATGTGTACATCTATTTTCTCTTAAGAACTATCTCTCTTCTGACTGATGGGATATTAGAGAGACAATCGTTCATATGAATTTGGGACTATAACCCTAATGCTTTATATAATTTTTCTTATTTCTATTTTAGCCCTTCATAAATAGAAATCAGATTATTAGGTCTCTACATATTAAAGAACATACATTATTATATGTTATATAGCCAAAAGCCTTTAACCTTAATAGATTACTTTAACCGTGCTTAACTTTATGATAACTCATAATATAAAATTTATTCATATATATATACATATATGTGTGTGTGTATGTGTGTGTGTGTGTGTGTTTACCCACATATTGGACTAAGTCCAACATTGCATGATACATGTTCCTTACTTTTAGAGCAACTATGTGCTAATAAGATGAAGAGTGATTTTGATAGTATGTCTCATCATTATTAAGAGTAGAAGATATAATACATTATTATGTCTCTCTATATGTTACTTTGGGAATGCAATTAAAGTGTGATAGTGGTAAGGAAACTGCCAGTGAAATTATATCCTATTGTTTTTGAAGGACTTGAAATTGATCGAGTCATTTATTTAAGGTGGGAAACTTATACTCATCGAATTGGAGAACTAAACTATGGTATACATTTTATGCATTGGAAATTTGGAATATAAGTTTCTTTTTTCTTTTTTTTTTTCCATGAAATGACAGCTCCAAGGTGATTGTTGGAATTAGGTATAGAGCAACCGAAATTCAAGCTAAACTTCTTATCATGTTACCAACACTATATTCTTATATCAAAAAATTGAAATATTTTTCAAACTTTCTCAAACTTTATATTTATGATTTGAATTGAAAAAAATATGAATACTCTTTTCTTTTTATTCCTCAAAGTAAGCTTGATTATGACATTTTACTGTATAGTACAATATCGTTGGCTCACTTTACTCTAATGTAAAATAGTGTGCATGTTATAACAATTTTTGATTAATATGTAAGATCTAGAATCACTTTCAGATTTTATATATGATAAACTTATTTCCTTTAGAGAATTGTAAATAAAAAATTTTATATAATGGAGTATAGCTATAGCCAGTTCATATAGGTTTGAGTCAAGTCAATACGTTTTTAATTTAAATAAATGTATTGATAAATAACAAATATTGTCATGCAATTATGATAATATTTAATTATCATCAAAATGAAGATATTAATTGAGCATCAAACACAAATCTTAACATTATAAATGGTATTTCATAAGTTTCTTTACTAAGAAAGCCAAATTCTATCACATTTTTAGCTATTTAAGTTACTGCTACATTCTTTCTCATTAAGCATTCAGAATTTAATTGATTTTTCTCTTGTTGTTATTGAAACACTAGTCCCATTAATGATTACTTTTAATTTTTAAACTATACCCCTCAAATATTTCAAACTACAATAAACTTATTATATGATTTCTACAATGTTGAAGTTCGTTAGTTCTTTTCAGGTAGTTGATGGTGTTAGCTTAAGGTTTATTATTAACGATTTTGATGATAACTGTACAATATTTCAAAATTCAAATTGGATTCATTTCCTTGTATAATTAATGGTATTATTCTCAAAAGGAAATTAAATCACAAGAAATACATTTTCTTGCTTGCAAGAATCTTCATTATGAACTTACCTTACTAGAAACAGTTTATTTGAAAGGATCCTACTACTTATGAAGCTTGTATATTAGACCTGTGATTACTGGAAGATTTTTGGAAAACATAACATTACAGTTATTCATATTTGAATCCATCCAGTTGACTAAAGATGTAAGTGAAGCAATGGTTAGTTGAAGAAATTGACTATTTAAGGAATAGCCAATGCAACTGTGAACAACAATTGAACAATATAAAAGCTTGCAAAGCTATATTCTCAAAACTCATCAAAATCATATACATTCTTGAATGTGATATCTTTGTAAAAATTCTCTTATGTGTTAGAAAGTGAAATCATGTCATGAGAGATTACTAAAGCTCAAATCAAGCAAACCTTATTTTTATTTGAGAGTTTATAGAGGCTAGTGAAAAATTATTAGTGTGGAAGGTTGAAAAAACTTGAAAAATATTAACTTGTGAGCTTAGAGAGGCCTGCCAAATTACTACTTGATTTTATAGTGAAACACACAAGTTGGATACTTGGAGATTGAATGTAGATTTAGGTTGTAAGCTGAACCAGTATAAATGTAATAGCCGGTTTCTAAACCCGCTGAGGGAGTAAGTGTTAGATTATTAAATTACATCATATTTGAATAAATTTGGTGCATCTAGGATATGATTTTATGATTTCATTCACATGCATAATATGAGCACACAAACACATGAATGTTGATTTAGAAAAAATTGCACTTAAATGACATGTTCTGGGGTATGAAATTTTCTAAATAATTGTGACATGATTTTGCATTTCTAATTTTTTGTATTTTCATTCGCCAAAAAACTGAATTAATAGATTATAATTAGTAATTTGGAGTGATTTGCCCTAATTGGAGCATTGATGAATTAATATGTATATTTAGACTAGGAAACATTTCAAGTAAAAATATAATTAACATTTGGAATTTTGAGATGACTAAGCCTACAAATTGAGTGACAGATGGCAGTAGAATTAAGAATGGCCTAGGAACTAAATGACATTTGGCAGCATAAAGAGAGGAGATGTAGCTGGCCTAGACACTTGATAAGTTTCCTCTCCACTTACACCACACAACATACACATGGTAGAATCTCTTCATTTGTTGTTTTTACTAAAACTCCCTCCTTCTCCTTCCTCTCATTGCTGAAATTTACTGCTCCTTCACATCTTTGTGTTTCACCTAAATTATGTTCATACAGATAGTTAAGGAAACATAACATTGTTAAGTTTGGTGTCAACTTCTTGTCTTTCTTAAAACCATCCTACTCCCAGCTTATTCTTGCGATGATCTTATATATATGTGAGGCAAAGCAAACTTAATACATTAAGGTGGTATTTGAGCTAAACAAGTAATTGAAATACTGATCTTTGTGGCATGTGATATGATGACTGATTAGGGGTGGATTGAATGTAGTGTTGATGTTGAGTTATGCTGGAAAGTGATGGATGAATTGGTTACTTTTCTATTTTGTTTCTGGATACATGAAAACAGTAGTTTATAGGTTATTATATGGACGATCTAATTTGGAATTTGAGGTATAATTGATGAGGAATTCATGCTAAAGATAGGTATTATTAAGATGTTTTCAAATTTGGGAAAAGTTAGGACTGCATATGTGATGGTATAAAGTGAATGATAATGAAACAAATGAGTAGATTTGTGTGGGATTTAATGTAGCCAATATGGAATCTAGACTAGCATGAAATGAAGTAGCTTTATAGGACATGAATTTTGGAAAATTTCAAGTGGTAGTGATGTCTCTAAATATATAAAGTTTGTGCAAAATTGAGGGAAGAAAATCTGTGCACAATCGTGGCCCTCAGTGCATGATCATGTCCTATTGCACTAGCTTCTATCACGATTGTAGCATTGTCCCCCATGATCAGGGGCCTAGTTCTGAATCAATAATTTATGTTTTGTGTATATGTTCAACCATCTAAGAAAAAGTCACTGTAAATTGGAGTATTTGGACTTGATTAAGGCTTAGAATAAACCTAGATTGTTGCTTGATTAATTGGTTAAAGAGCTTAATATGTTTAGGTTGTTAATTGATGTCATAACTTAAAGAATGTCTTATTTTGGTATCAATGTAACCTAATCTAGAAATTATAAACTGATGAAAAAATAAAAGTATTCTTACAAATGCAAATATGATTATATGGATTTGAATAATGAGAATTAGGTATGGATGAATGAGACTTGGGAAATTATACGATTATATAATGCTAGAAAAGTTTGGTGAATGTATGATTGATGAATTTAGAGTAAATCAAGCTTACATAAGGTATAATCCTGATTGCAAACCAAATTGTATACAAGCTATAATGTTTGAATGATCAAGATATTTGTATAAGAATACATACCCAGAAAGTCAATTGAACAAGCATTGAAATATGAATATATTTGATTGTATATTCATATGATTAAACAAACTAGTGATTTATGAACTATGTGTGTATTGCATGATGATAGACACATAAGGTGATCATTAATATGCAAACATTGTCAGAACATCGAGGCAATAGCTTTTCTGGAGGGTACTATCAGTTAACTTAGATGTGTAAACTCAATTATATGTGCTTCTGTATGAATTGAATGTTTAATCTGAAATATGTTTACAATTGATTGACAAGTGTCAGACTGAGATCCAAGGAGCTTGAGATAAGGCATGAGTATACTGAAATGAAAACATGGCATATGAAAAGATACATCTCATCACATTAAAATGCATGATCAAATAAAGAAGTTATGACTAGAGTGACCGAAGTGAGAAAAGAGCTTGAGCTCAAAATCGTAAAAAAAAGAGCCTCAAGCTCATATGTATGGACTCGGTATCCACAATGCATATGGGCCATAAATGATCTCAGTGTCCAAAATCGATACAGGACAATAGATTGGGTTGATAAGCACTTGATCACAACAAAGAAAAAATGAAAATGAAGACACTTGTGCATTTGCATATACATACCTACATAAATCAAATGATTGAAATGAAATGTATTATTGAATTGTTTTGAAATAATGAATTATAGTTGAAATAAATGGAGGATGTGTTATGATATGTAATGCTTGTGCATTTTCATATACATACCTACATAAATCAAATGATTGAAATGAAATGTATTATTGAATTGTTTGAAATAGTGAATTACAGTTGAAATAAATGGAGGATGTGTTATGATATGTAATGCTAGCTTACACGTTGTACTTGTTAAAGTATGATGAAATATGATGTTGTACTCAATACTGGATGGTTTTATATACTTGTTGAATTGGGTTATAACTTGTTTTTACGATCTGACTTGAGTGAATACATCGATGATGGTTCACTCACTGTGTTCACAAACTCATCAAAATTGCAACATTTTTTTTTCAGGTTCAGGGGAGTTCTAGCTACTAAGGTAATATAGTAGAAGTCTAATACTTGCATTGTAGGGACAAGAATCTCTCAAAGGCCTGATCAGCTGAATCTAAAGAGTCTAGATAGATGTCTTGTGTATTAACATCCTATTTCATGTTGTATTTTTGGTACTAAGATTGAACTCAAACAAATGTTATGTCATGTATATATATGGATTCTGAATTGTAATAACATGTGACTTTACGTTTGTGAATGAAATGGGAAGAATTTAATAATTAGAATGCTTATGATATGTTTGATGCCTTTAATAAGTTAGTTTGATTGTCTTAATATACCATTTTCATATAGTATGTTTTCAAATATTCTCTGGTACGTTCAGAAATATACTCTATGGGAGTGGTATATTACAATAAATCGCCTGTGTGCTTCTTCTCTCTCTCTTCTTATCTTTTATACTTCTACATTATATTTTATTTGTGTTCATTTTAGTAAAAGGCTCTTTCAATTTTATAATAGGTCCCTTCTGTTTTGAACTTACTGATGGTTCTTTTTAATTTTAACATGTGCCTTCTATTTTTAAATTGTTTTAACATGATTCATCATTTAGTAGGCTCCTTTTATTTAAGCAGGGTTCTATCCCATAAAAGGCTCCTATTGCCTAATAGACTCCTATTGTTTAAAAGGCTTTATCGTCCGATAGGCTCTTACTATTTTTTATTCATTAACTAGGATTTATTTTTTTATACGAGTTGAAAGTAACTTGAAAAAAATTTTTTAGTCACACAAAATTCACCCGCCTTTTGTGTGTTTGCTTTATTAGATGGTCTAATATTATTTAAGAAGAAGCTACTATAATGTTGCAGGCTTTGTGTACTTAGTTCATTAGTAATTGCTCTCTAATATTAGAGATCAACTTATTAGCTACTTAATCTATAGATTTTTCTTTATCCTAGAATAATTTCATATTCCTTTCTCTCTATATGTCATACATTGTGATGCCACAGGCTATTTTGTAAAATTTGATATCCCCTAGTTTGTATTCATGTCTCTACTTAATCAATCAATGATAGACTAATTAGATCTTAGTCCAAATACTAGTCAATGATTCACATTGGAAAAAGAGATGATATAAGGTTTCTAGTTGAGTCTTGCAAAGTCTACAACATTGATGAGTGTTGATAAATCTCAATCTATCTATTGTAAATGATCTATGATTGACTTCTAGCTACAATAAGAAGGAAACTTTTAGAAGTGCCTATTTGAACTATATTGTATTATACCAATACATTTTCTAGGAATAGGGACTAAAGATATACTTGTAATAATGGTTAGTGAACTAACCTAAAGAGTGATTCATCTAAACAAATGAGTCTTCTAAATCTCAGTTTGTTCTGTAGTTACAAAAATTATCTATAATTAAGGAGAAATTTATAAGATTATACGATCATTTGTTGTTATTGAATACCAACTTGAATTTTGAGATCTTAAGAAATAAAAGCTTCAATTTAAGCATAAGATAAGTCCAGTTTAAAGGACTTAACTTTCTTTAATTGTCAAACCACAAGGAAGCACTATTTTCATGACCTATTTTGCATTAAATGACCTTAAAGACATTCCATCAACTTTAGTAACTATAACATAAAACATGAAGCGGTAGATATAGGTTTGAACTCCTAAAAGCTTTCATGTTTCAAGAAGTATATGTGAATCCATTTAACCTAATGACTTATTATTTGTTAATATCCTCCACACTCTTTTGACCATTAAGACTTATTGATTTTTTTATAAGAAAGTTACTAAGAACTCGTTCATCCCTTGGCATATAAACTTTATTCCACTTGACCCTGCTATTGTTTTCTTAAGACAAGAATCTTATCATCTTCTTTTTTATAATTTTGGTTAAACCCTTAGAAAGAAAGATGTTAGAAGACAAATAGATATAAAATGTGCTGAGTACTTGCTTAATGTGTTTTCCATCTTTATGCATATGAGAGATTTCTATTATACTAATTGTTTATTCTCTTTTTTATCTTCTCAAATAGTATTGTGATGGAATTCTTATAAGAGAGTCTTTTGGTGGTGATAGGCATACTGAGATAAGTGAAAAGAGAATACTTAACTTTGAGCCTTATAACAACAGATACCCACCTAGCAAATTGAATAGCACCAATATATACAATTAAATGAATTTTATTCCTATTAATAGAGAGACCAAAGATCTCCTTAAAATTGTGGAAAGCAGACACCAATATGCTAATTAATAAGCGTCACCTTATAAGAAAAGAAGCAAATCATTATCAAAGCAGAGGTTAAATAATCTTAGCTTCTTACATTTATTATGAAACTTAAAATTAGCTTCTTGCTTAATATAATAATAATCAATCTATTTAAGGTCTTAATGTAAAGTGTTAACAAATAACGAGACATTGGGTCCCTTTGTTTTAACCATTTTCCTTCTATTATTAAGTTAATAGGATCCCCATTAATCAAAATGTAATAAGACTTATAGAGATACATTGATCAATTCATGTTATGAATTCTTTAAGGAATTTCAAAGCCTCTATAATATGTAACATAAAAGTCTTAGTTTATTGATAGCATCACTCTTAAATGATTTTTTCTTACCATAATTTTTAAATAATTCATATGCCATTAAGATGTTATCATTAATGAGGCTGCCTTGGATAAAAGCATCTTAAGACTCATTGCTGTGAGGCTTAAGTACATCCTTTCGTCTCAAAGCAAGTAATTTAACTATGATCTTCTATATCATGCCAAGTTTTTTCAAAGAAAAGTGTATTTAAGACCTGGTGACTTACTAGGATTAGCTTAAACATAGTTTTTTCTACATCTGCAGCATTAAAAGATATGCACATAGCCTCTAATTACTCTCCAAGGATTTGATTAATTATAAAGGATTTTATTATTTTTCATAGAAGAATAACCATTATCTTATCATCTAAAAGTGTTTTATAATTATTCATAAGCTTCTTGCTTAATCTTATAATGACTTTAAGCTATTCCTTTATTTTTTTGATGCATTATTTAAATATTATTAACGTTCCTCCAAGATAAGATGATCCTATGAAATAATTTGGTGCTTTATCTCCTTCTTTAAGCCATTAGATTCTTAAATTTTTTTCTTAACAATGATTTATACACCTCTAGAGTTCTTATATAGTTAATTAAAGATGTTCCCTCATCCACTTGCTTAGTAGAGTCTCCTTAGTTAAGATGAAGCTCATCTTAAATTAGCTTAAGCTCAATTTGAGCATTTGCAATTATCATACAAGTATTGTAGAATCCTATTTGGTTTATCTCTTTAAGCTCCTTTTCCACCACTTGAAGTTTCCTTATACAAATAAATCATTTATAACTTTGAAAGACTGAAGATAATACCTTAGCTACTACTTCAGTAAATCCTTCAACTTATATTAAAAATTTTAAAAGAGCTTTCGTATGCTAACATAAGCCTAAGTTATGAATGATGGTTAGGCAATGATATTATAATAAAGGGCTATTAAAAATTACTTTTCTCTCCAGAAATTCAGTCATCTAATCCACTTTAGCCAAATCCAACCTTCTTTTGTATGTTTTTCAGTTACCACTTTACTTGTTACTCCAAGTGAAGAAGTTTCCTTAAACTTATGTTCCCTTCAACATTAAAGTATTGAATTGTATTGTTGAATTCCTCTAGAATTATCCATAAAGAGTCAATGGAGGAACGAATATCCTTAAGTTTGTTCGGGAGCTGTGGGTCCATGCATCTCACGATTAGCTATATAACTGAATCATTGGAATCAAAATTCCATTACCACGATATCCTCAAAAAATCTAGAATCCATTTGCATGTACAAAATAGAATGTAAGAACATGAAATTATAGCATATGTACCTTACAAATGCTCCTCCTTTCTTGAATCTTCTACTTGTTTCGATTGTAGCAAACTCCAAATACCTTTAATAGCCACTGAAAAACATGCAAAGATGAAGAAAAATCAGTTTTTAAGGGTGGTTAGACCACTAAACAAGATGAATTTAAGTAGATGCTTAATTGAGAGTTAGATCATAAACAGGTTACATACATTTAAACTTATGCAACAATTTCATAAAATTGCATGAACAATCCTCAAGATCACTCCTCTTAACCTTCAAAACTCTTTAGGACCCTTTGTCTCTAAATTGTGTGTTTTTGGCTTAATTTCATATGTATATAAGTGAAGAACTCACTTATATACTACCTGTCATAAAATGGGTCATATGACTTACTTAAAATGATAGCCATGCAGACTTTATATTTCCTTTGATCTTTTATATGTGTGACCCTTAGGTTCTTGGTTATTTTAGGCACTTAAATTAACTTTTAATATGACCATATCATGAATGGTTTCATGCCACTTGATTTAAATCATAATCCAAGCAAATTATGAAGGGTTTCATGATGCAAATTTATCGTAAGCGAATTAACACATGAACTCTTCAATAGTTAATTATCTAACTTACGAACCTTTCCATAGACAATTACCATGCAATTCATCCCTTCACCATCCTATACCCCACTTGGTTCGCAGTATGGGCTATGTGTCAACTCCCACTAGATTGACTATGTCATATCTAGTCTAAGTGACATTAGTTCTTGTCCTAAGGATCTCGTTATTTTATATGTCATTGAAGACTCTCTTCATGACATATAATTACTCTGGCTAGAGACTCTTGAGTAATAACCCCAACAGGATCATCTCCTTCTATTAGGAGCAGTGAATCCTTTACTGGTTACCCAATTACCTTCGAATATCCATAGCTATACCCAATCACCACCTTAGGAGTGACCTTGTCTTGATGCAACAAGGAATGGTGTAAAAGCACAGGATTAGTATTTAAGATATCCTTAAGTACCTCAATTCTAAGGATATTTTCACCACAGCTATAATGAGATTAATCATTGACATTTGATAGATTATCCATATGATAATCTCACTGTGGGTCATCTGTTGTACTTACTACTCTTAGTAAGCATCCACATTTTAACTCTAAACATCTCATGCTTACAGTTTATAAGATCCATGCTTAATCAAATCAAGAAGTATAATATATTCTAGTCTATCTAGATTAACATCTCATTAATCCTATGACTAGGGATAATTTATACATTAACATAATTGCACATGATAGGAATCTCATTATCATAATCTCATCCTAATTTCCTTCATGCTATGTTTTGTATCATATACTTCATTAATTCGATCAAAGAATGACATCAATTCATAAATAAGTGAACATCAAATTAATGAAAATTTCCTTTCACGTTATTAACCAAAATAAAGTTTGTACAAATCACTACTCTAATAATCTCCCACTTGCACTAAAGCCAATCGCCTTTGTATCTAGTATCATAGGTGAGTATACTAGAATCAAACCTCATTTGAGGAAGTGACTTTGTCAAAGGAGGTAACATCCCCTCACCAATGGGAAGGGTAAAATAGTAATTTGGAACGGGTTAGGAGTGTTTAATATTGTTTTGTTATGTTCATGCATTCATATATGCACATGAATAGTGAATAGTGAATTTTGCACATGTAAATGACTGTACATGCATTCATGACATTTTCCCGGTATTATTGTGAATAAATGTGAATTTTGAAAAATAGGCTTTGTGTGTGTAAAAATTGTGTTGGAGAGGGTCATTGGGGTTTTCTGATTTTTAGAGAATTATAGAAAATTTTCTGGAATTTTTCGGGGTCGTTTCCGGACCAGGAAAACTGCCAAGTGGCTGAATAGGGGTTTACCGGTAGAGGAAATGACTGTCCAATGGCACTGGAAACTTAGACACATGAAATTAGGAATTACTGAATTGAGCCATTGGAATTGAATTGGAAGAAAATGAAGAGAGTGAATGAGAGTGTGACATATGGCAAGTGACATATGTCACTTGCTTACATGTCCACCTAATTTAGTCATTGATAAAATCATCCCACTCTTTGACATTCACGACACTTCTATTATGTCTTCTTCTTACTAAAGTCTTGTAAAAGTGTTAGTGTTTTGAATGAGAAACTCTCCTCATCCGTAGCTTCTTCTCTTTCTTTCTTCTTGAAATTTTTGCTCACCTTCTTCCACTCTTCCACACCTTGTCTTCTCTCCTTTGGTTTACTAAAAACACCAACCTAAATCTTATACTCTCAAGTGATTCCAATTTATTACGGTGTTGTGACCGAGTGCCTGAAACTGTCCCAATATGGGCACATTAATCGTTGAGCCTAAGGCTCTGAATCACTGTAGAGCTCGAGGCTCCAAATCAATTGTTGAGCTTAAATGAGGTGAGATTCAACGAGTTGATGGGGTATGCTACTGCTCTGATTCCTACCGAGGCAGATAAGTGCCGGAGGTTCGAGAATGGGCTGAATCT
>JANZXR010037741.1:0-13918 GCA_027575705.1 Erythroxylum echinodendron | reverse complement strand
ATTTAAAACATGTAGATAAATATGATATTGCATAAATCATGGCCAAACCAATATAAAAATTCAGAATTTCAATCAACAATCATCTATCTTAGGAGTATAAAGAAAATTTAGCTACTCATGGTTGAAATAAACATGTCAATACAATTAAAGAGTAAGAAAAGATAGCTCCCCATAAAAGTTACAGTACTCTCCATGGTTTCAGAAGTCCTCCTGTGTGAAAGCTCCAACCGTCGAACCCCTCCTCTCTGGTTGACGCAGCCTCGTTCTTTTCTTATTTTCTTAATGCTGCACTCACTCATGCACCAAAGCCTCACGATTATTACTTTAACGCCACCCTCCCTCACTCACCAAGGCCTTGCGATTTTTTTTTCTTTTTTACTCTCACGCCGCCCACCTTCCTTGTTCATGATTCATAAAAATCAGCCTTCCTTGTCCACGCAAACCACTCACGCCCAAAACCTCACGATTCTTACCCATCACCCCCCCCCCAACGTCAACGTTTTGTCTATTTATTGTTTTATATTCTTTTGCCCCTCTACTGTGGCATTCTGGTTTTTATTTAATCTCCAAGTGCTGCGTTTTAAAGCCCATCTCATTGCTTCTGCATTTTAAGTTTCTGGCTGATTGAAACTCACACTGATTAGGTTGTAATGCCTAGGGTCTTCTTGTCCAGCTGTTATGTTTCTGCACTGCCGTTTTCTGCTTGTTGCCGCCGTTTTGGGTCCTTGCTCCTCCTTTCATTTCTTCTTCTTGCTCCATGAAGTCAAGAAAAAAAAATTAATCTTCAAAAAACGGACCAAATTGTACCTGAAAATCATTAATCCATATAAATATTGTGCCTCTAATTAATAATTTTAACTAAATGAGTTATAAATCATGCGAAATCAATGTAAAATCATGGTAAAAATATGGTTATATTTGATTTGCATCAGAATACTCCTTACCTTTATTATACATACCTACTGTATCTATTTATTCCTACATAATTAATAAAAAAGCAATTGTCCTCTTCGTAGTTCTATATCTCCAATCTCCAATTATTCACTGCAGATTTAAATATGTGATTGTATTTGAAAACTGCGATGAATAGGTACTATCTCCAATATACTACTGATCTAAACGCAGCCTATATTGGTCAGGAGTTTTGGTAGGACATGTGTATGACACTAAAGTATAGCATCCAATGAGGAGTGACCAAGCAGTGAAGTCACTTGGAAAACTTTCGTTTTTGTAACATCAAAGTGGAGGGGTAAAAAGAGCACATTGATTACAGAAACTGTTAAGACAAAAAATTAGCAAAAAGAATAAATCGTGGATGCGATGCTTCCCTTTGCGATAAAGAGGAGAGTAGGAATCATCAATTTCTTTCTTTTTATTGAGGATAAAGATGAATAAGTCTCTTGCCTTTTCATGTTTCAAACCACTGACGTAAGCATTTTTTATTTTTTATTAAATAATGCGATTACATGATAAGTCAATATATATATATTTATATAATTATAGGAAAAATAACTGAAGAAACCGGTGAAAAATCTAGGTGATATGATCTAAGAGATGGTCGGTCTTCTCTTAAACTCAAAATACTTAATCTAAACCCCAATTAACTTTATCCAAAACTAGATAATAACTCAAGCTTTAGCCAAGTCTTTTCAGAAATCCTTTTGTTTTGGTTCTTTGTCTTAATGTATGGTTTTAAAAACCCATTTTTAAAAACTTAACAAGTTGTAAGTGTTAACTAAAAGTTTATCTTTAACTATTTTGATGATAATTTTATAATATTTTAAAATTCAAATTGAATTTATTTCCTTAAATAGACAACGATATAATTCTTAAAAGGAAATAAAATTATAGAATAATTGCTTCCTTTCTTGCAGGAGCTCTCTTTATGAACTTGCCTAATTAAAAATAATTCTATGATATCCAGAAGGATCTTATTAATTCAAATAATCAGCTCCGAAAGCCTTAACAGAACCTTTATCTTAATGTGATGATATTGAAGATTAAGTAATGACTAATTGGAGAAAACATCTACTTAATGAAGAGTCATTGCACTTTGAGATAGACAGAGATTTGCGAAATACCTTAGCATCATCGATATTCTTAAAAGTTATATCAAATTCTTTGTGCCTTAGAAAATGAAATCAATCTATTGAGAGAAACTATTAAATCCTTTATGCATTTCTTGTTGAGAGCTTATAGAGGTTTGTTAAACACCAAGAGTATGAAAGGTTGAAGGACCTTGAAAATTATGTACTTGCGAGCTTGGAAAGGCCCGTGAAAATTTACTACTTGGATTCTATAGTGAAATACTCAAGTTGAATGTTTGGGGAGTGAACATAGGCTTCATTATAAGCCGAACTAGTATAAGTCGACTGTGTCATTCTTTCTCTCTTCCTAGCTTTTAAATTTCGACATTATAAGTTTATATTTTCAAAAGGTTCCTTCAGTTTTACAATAAGCTTCTTATGTTTTTATATCGCAAGAAGTTCCTTTCGTTGTTAAGAGTTAACAGGCTCCTATCAATTAACAGGCTCATTTCATTTTGAGCATTAACAGGTTCCCATTAATTAACAGGTTCCTTTCTTTTTTAGCACTAATAGGCTCCTATCAATTAACAAGCTCCTTCCTCTTGAGCGCTAGCAGAATTCTTTCAATTGATAGGCTCCTTTCGTTTTTAAACAAGATTCTTTTGTTTTCAATATTAACAGCAACTTTTTGAAAATTGATAGGATCCTTTTATTTATAGACTTATTTTATTTAAGAAGATATTATCAATTTTGAAGTACCTTGTAAAATTTTTTTTACACACAATTCACTCCCTTTTGCATGTGTTTGCTTTATCATTTGGTATTAGAGCCAAATTTCACATTTATTGTGTTTTATAGCACATGATAGATCATGACAAACAATTTAAGAAGCCTTGAAGTACAATCCATCTCAAAGCCTCCTTATTTCAATGGAAACAACTACTCCTACTGGAAAGAGAGAATGACTATTTATCTTTAATATGTAGATGTTAAAATCTGGCAAGCTATCAAAGTTGGAAGCACATCTTTTACTACTAAGGATATAAAAGTGTGGATTGATGCTGATAGAAGAAATGCTCAGCTGAATGCCAAAGTAAGACATTATCTGATCTGTGCACTATCTCCAGAAGAGTATGAAAAGATGTCTTACTGTTCTACAACAAAGAAAATGTGGGACAAATTACAAGTTACCTTTGAAGGAATGAGATAAAGAAACATAGAATAAGTCTTTTAATGCATTAATACGAAACTATTTGCATGAAATAGGGAGAAACAATAGATGAATTCTTTGGACGTTTCAGTAACATCATCACTACCTTAAAGAAATTGGGTAAGATATACCCCAATGACGAGCTTTTGATAAAGATTCTATGATCACTACCAAAGGAATGGAGAACTAAGGTGACAGCTTCAGAAACTGCCAAGGATCTCGACACTATCTCACTCGACTAGTTAAGAGGAAACTTAATGATCCATGAAGCCAAATTTAGGCAGGATGAAGGATCGTCGTACAAAACAGGAATGACACTAAAAGCAAATGATGAATCAAACGGAGAAAAAAGCAATACTGAATTGAAAATAGATGGAGATGACGAATTCAATTTCATGGTTCAAAAATATGCCCGCTTATACAAAAAGAAGTTCATGAAAAAAAGAGAAGGAAACAAAAAAAAATGAAGCAACAAGTATCTACCAAAAGGAAGCAATGGTAATATTAATACACAAAATAATCAAATCATATGCTATCACTACAAGAAACCTAGAAATACAAGACTAGAATTCCCTTTTCTTTAAAAGGACAAATCAGAAAATGGAAAACCCAAAAGCAAGCTATGACTGTATTTTGGTCAGATAAGGTCTTTGAAAACTTTGAACAAGAAGAGGCTAAAGAAGTCATCAATGTTTGCTTTGTGGCTGAATCAAGAGATGATGAGGTATATTGTTCTAACTCTGATATTGAAATTGATGAATTAAGAGATGCATATCATGAACTATATGATCAGTACAAAAAATTGACAGTACAATATTTTAAAAAGGTTGAGAAGTCCAAAAATAATGATACGTCCTTGGCAAGTAAGATTGAATAGTTATAATCTAAGAATAAGAATTTTTTGTCTAGAATTATGTCTCTTGAAAATGACAACAAGAAAAAAGTATCTAAAAAGGAATTCTTGGAACAAAATGTAATTCAATTAAAGTATGCATTGCTTGAAAATGATTTTGTTAAGGTAAAACATTTAGAAGAAAAAGTTGCTTCTCTAAAAAAAGTACTTACCAATTTCATTTATAGCGGGAACAATCTTGATGCATTACTTGGGAGTGGTAAAGGTGTGTTTGACAAGACATATAATGAAATAACAATATTAAACCATAAAAGAATTTCTTGATTAAATCCAGTAGTAGCTATAGCCGAAATAACAGGAACCTGACAAATGACAAAAATCATAATAGCTATCATTCATCAGTTTTGTGTGATTTGTGGTAGATACGGTCATATTAGCTGCTCATGTTACTTTTAGAAACTGAAGAAACTATCTCAAAAGTATGTATGGAGATAGAAAGGTCAAATTATTAATGCGAAAGGACCCAAAAAATTTGGTTACCTAAAGTAAGATAATACATTCTGCAGATATGCTTCAGAAAGGAGATGAGAGAAAATTAGTGGATAGTTGATAGCGGTTGTTCAAGACACATAATAGGTGAAATATCATATTTAAACTATATTGAAAGGAAATAAGGAGATAATGCTGTCTTTGCTGATAAAAACAAGACAAAAGTCGTTGGAATTGGTAAAATTGGTGACTTTAACTTTACTTTTATTGATAATGTTCTTTATGTTGATGGATTGAAACATAACTTGTTGAGTGTAAGTCAATTATATGATAAGTGTTATAGAGTTTCTTTCTATGCATCACATTGTGAAAAGATTGATAATATTAATGACAATATTGTATTTATTGGTCCTAGATATCAAAACATATACTATGCTTAACTAGAAGATATGCCTTCACAAAATGTCAAATGTTTTGTTTCCATAGACAAGAATTCTTTTATCTAACATAGAAGATTTGGACATGTTAGCATAAGCAGCTTATCAAAATTATCTAAAAAAGAGTTAGTGAGAAGACTTCCTAACCTAAAGTTTGAGAATACTCAGGTCTACGAAGCTTGTTTAAAAGTAAAACAAATTAGAAGTAATTTCCCTCTTAAAAACATCATGTTTACAAACCAGTAGCTTGAACTTGTACATATGGACATATTTGGTCCTACTAGAATTCAAAGCTTTAGTGGTAAACATTACGACTTTGTTATAGTAGATGATTATTCTAGATTTACATTGGTTTATTTTCTATCAACTAAGGATGATACTTTTGAAGTGTTTGAGAAGTTTTACAGAAAAATTCAAATTGAAAAAGGATACTGAATTACATTTATTCAGAGCAATCATGAAGGAGAATTGGATAACAGAAAATTCGAATATTTCTGTAATGACAATGAGATATCTCACAAATTTTCATACCTAAGGACTCCTCAGCAGAATGGAGTTGTTGAGAGAAAGAATAGGATTCTTATTGATATAGCCAGAATAATGCTATGCGAAAGTGGTCTGTCTCATGGTTACTAGGCAGAGGCTGTGTCAACTGCTGTTACGTACTTAATAGGTGCCTTATAAGACATATTCTGAAAAAGACCCCCTATGATTTTTGGAAAGGAAGAAAACCGAATGTCGCTTACTTTTGATCATTTGGTTACAAGTGCTTCGTTCTAAATAATGGAAAAGAGATCTTCGAAAGTTCAATGCGAGATAAGATGAAGCTATCTTTTCGGGTTACAGTACCACCTGTAAAGGATTCAGAGTTTACAACAAAAGAATAAAGAAGATAGAAGAATTAATACATGTAGTATTTGATTAAACATAATCCTCGATAACCACAGTTGATTCAAATGATGAAGAACATCCATTGGCTCCTACAAATACATCGCAAACTCAAGCAACACCTATAGTTTTAGGAAAATCCCAGTGAGTTTATCATATACACGTGGTGTGGAAAAACAAAAAAATTATTCTGAAACTTTCCCAAATTTCAGGATCTACATACCTATACAAGGAAATACCATTTAACCTAGGTGAAAATTCCTAATTCATATATATGTTCATAACACACATATATATAGGAATTTATGGCATTTACACAAATCAATCATTCATATAATAACCATGTACCTTATGAGTAGTCTCCTTCGTTCTTCGATCTTTTACTAGTCGGGTTGTCACAAACCACAATGACCAAAGCAGACTGTCTCTAACAGTATCCACGTAGAGATCAGAGAAATTAACCAAATCAAACTCTTTGATTTAGAAATGGCTAGAACAAAGACAAAAGTGCTAGCTCTCTTCTTTGTTCTATGGAGAGCAAGAACTTTAAAGCAAAAGTAGTGCAAAAATATGAAAGCAATTGGAGAGAAAGAATATGAGAGAGTTAAGTAGCTTCCAAAAAAATTCTCACGAACTTCTTACATTTTGCTTTTGCTTTTTTATCTTTTAGCATTTTTTTTTGTCTTTTATCTTTTAAAGACCATAAATGCTTAACCTTCTTATCTTCCATGTTACACTTCTCTTATATATATATATATATATATAAATACTGAGGTGGTCTAGTCACTTTCTAGCCAATCCCTTCGGGTCCTGGGTGTGGAAAAACACCGGAGACCTGTTTCAACAATATGAACGTCGTGATCTCATCGGGGACATATCTCGATCTCATCAGGATCCATTTGGTTCTATTTCTCTCTATATAATGGATCTCTATCCAAAACCATTTTATGAATCCTTCGAGTCACTCTTATGTATGTGACTGATTAGATTCCCAATTATGTTGGCCACTTGGATTAATACTTAATCCAAGTAAGTCATGAGCGGTGTCTAGCAACTCATCATACCCCCCATTGACCAAAAAGTAAGTGGTTTGACAAATGAACCCATGCCAGTAACGAACCATCTCACAAACCCTCCCATAGATAATTGTTGTGCAATTCATCCTTTCACCATGCCATACCCCACATGGTTATGAGAATATGGGCAAAGTATCAACTCTCACTAAACTAACTACATCAAATCTAGCCTAAGTGGTATCAGTTCTCGTCCTAGGACTCATTACTCTATATGTCAATGAAGACATTCTTTATGACACATGTACTTTGGCCAGAGGTTTCTAGGTAATGAGCCCGACAAGTGGCCATGGGTATCATCTTCTACTATCACAGAAGTGGTGAATCCTCTATTAGCTACTCAATTACCTTCGAATATCTCAAGCCGTACCCAATCACCACCCTATGAGTGACCTTTGCAAGGCAATAGGGAATGGATTCAAAGCACAGAATCAGCATCCAAGCTATCCTTGAGTACCTCAAGTCTAAGGATACTTACACCATTTTTATGATGAGATTATCACTAACATTAGAATAGGATATCCATATGATGATCTCATAGTAGGTCATCCAATATACTTACTACCTCTAGTAAGCATCCACATCTCAACTCTAAATATCTCATGTTTACAATTTCTGAGATCCACTGTTTGATCAAATCCAGGAGTTTGACATGTGCTAGTCTATCCGAATTAACAGTATCCAGTCTCATTAATCCTATAATCAGGGATAACTTAGATACTGACATAATTGCACATGATAGGAATTTCAGTAGTATAATCACATCATAATTTCCTTCATGCTATGTCAAATATCATGGACTTCATCAATTTGTTTATAGATCAATATCAATTCATAAATATTTAACACCAAATTAATAAAATATGTTTTTCTTTATTATTGAAAATAAAGTTTGTACAAAACTTTGTACAAAATGCACTAAAGGCGATTACCTTTAGGGCACAACTTTAACAATAGTACCTTTGGAATTACAAAGTTAAGACGGTCCTTTTGAAGCTAGGACAGAGCAGACTCCTTCCTCTCGACAGGAGCCTATACAATGAAGAGCACCAAGAGAATGGAGAGGTCTTAATACACATCATTACATTCTAGGAGACCCCTCTAAAAGTCTAAGAACCAGATCATCCTTTAAGCAACTTTATTGCCCTCATCTCATAATTAAAACCAAAAATCGTTGAAGAGACTCTTACTCTGAAAGACGAACTGAATTAGTTTGACAAAAACAAAGTTTGGAATCTAGTACCTTGCCTACAAAACAAGTCAATAATTTAAACTCATTGGGTATTTTGAAACAAAGATGACGAAAATGGTAAGGTGGTAAGAAAGACTTGTAGCTCAAGGTTATAATCAATAAGAAGGTATTGATTTTGATGAGACTTATGCACCTATTGCTAGGTTGGAATCAATTAGAATTTTACTTGCCTTTGCATATTATAGAAACTTTAAATTGTGCTAAATGGATGTCAAAAGTCCCTTCTTAAATGGATATATTAATAAAGAAGTGTTTGTTAAGCAACCTTCAGGCTTTGAAGATGAAAACCATCTTGATTATGTGATGAAGTTGACTAAAGCTCTGTATGGTATAAAGAAGGCTCCTCGAGCATGGTATGAAAGGTTAAGTAATTTTCTCTTTGAGAATAACTTCGAAAGAGGAAAGGTAGATAAAACCTTATTTATTAAGAAAAAAGAGAATGATTTACTCATAGTGCAAATATATGTTGATGACATAATATTTGGTGCTAATAATTAATCTTTTTGTGAAGAATTCTCAACATTAATGTGGGAGAGTTTGAAATGAGCATGATGGGAGAACTATCTTTCTTTCTCAAATTACAAATCAAATAAACAGAAAAGGGATGTTTATTAGCCAAGACAAATACACAAAGGAACTCATCAAGAAGTACCATTTTGAGAATGCCAAACCTATAGGTACTCCTATGTATACTAGAACTAAACTTTGTAAGGATGAAGAAGGCAAGGCTATGGATGAGACAAAGTCCAGAGGAATGATCAGGTCACTACTATATCTTACAAGCTCAAGACTAGATATTATGTTTAGCATGTGCCTTTGTGCACGCTTTCAATCAGATCTAAAAGAAAGCCACCTTCAAGCTTATAGTGTTTACCACCAAAACTATGAGTTATAGTAGGAAAAAATAAGTCCATACATATAAGCTCAAGAGGTTGGTTGGTAGATACAACATTCTTAGGTGGAAAGCTACTTCTGATTTGTTTTCCTTTTAAGCATACTGCACAAACCTGATTATTCTCAAAGTTCAAATTTGGTAGGCCTCTTACTGGTTCATTCTTGGATAAATATGATAAAATGATCATACTAATATGTCCATATCTTCTATGCCAAATTAATAAGTCCTTGTCTAGAGAAACAAAATACTTAACTTTATGAGAAGACATATCTTCGATTAAGCATAGTATATATTCTAATTTCCTGGACCAATAAACATAATTTTATCGTTATTATTATCTTGCAACGAGATGCATAGAATGTGAATCTATATTGCTTATCACATAATTGACTTATACTCAGTAGGTTATGTTTCAAACCATCAACATAGAGAACATTGTCAATAGAAGTAGAGCCAGAGACACCTATTTTACCAATTCTAGTGACCTTTGCTTTTTTTTTTTGTCTACAAAGAAAATATTATCTCCATTTTGTTTTTAGTATAGTTGAAGTGTGATATTTCACTTATGATGTGTCTTGAATAGCCAGTGTTAACTATCCATTGGTTTTCTCTTGTCATTGTTTTGAAGAATATCTGTAGAATGTATTACCTTAATTTAGATATTCAAACTTTTCTAGGTCCTTTTAGGTTAGTAGTCTGACCTTTTGGTCTCCAAACATATATCTTAAATAAATTCTTCATTCTACGAATATTATAAGAATGACTAATATATCCATGATTGCCATAGTAGAAGTATAAAATAGATGAATTAGAGTTACTATCATTTTTGGCATGTAATATAAGTTTTTGCTCTTTTGATTAAGGCTATTGCTGGGTTTAAGAAAGAAGCTCTTATATAGCTTAATATTATTATTTCCATCATTTCCTATTTCTACCTTATGGAAGAAACCTTTACCATTACCAATTAATGCATCAAGATTATTCTTTCCATCAACAAAATTAACAAGATACTTTTCTAAAGATACGATTTTCCTAGCAGAAATGTTTTTCAAGTTCCAGTTTAACAACCTTTTGTTTTAATTGTTTTACTTTTTCATAATCATTATCAAGCAATGCATTTCCTAACTAAGTCACTTTTTCTTCCAATACTTCTTTTTCGGAAACCGCTTTCTTATAATAATTTTCAAGCGACATATTCTTAGCTAACAAGTTCTTACTTACTAATTCTAATGATTTAATTTTATTTTTCAAAGAAGTATAATTGTTTTTAGACTTGTCAAACTTTTTGAAATACTATATAGTTAACTTTTTATACTGAGCATACAGTTCATGATATGCATCTCGTAATTCATTAAATTCAATATCAGAATAAGAATACTATACCTACCTCATCTTCTCCTAAATCAGCCATAAGACAAATATTGCTTACTTCTTTAGACTTTTCTTCATCAGAATTTTCAAAATCTTCATTAGACTAAGCTGTAGTCATAATTCGCTTTATGGTTTTTCTATTTTCAGTTTTGTCCTTTTGAAGAAGAATATGACATTCTAGTCTGGTGTGTTTAGGATTCTTGTAGTGATAACAAATAATTTGACTATTCTATGTATTACTACTACTGCCACTGCCACTGCCTTTTGATAGGAACTTATTGTTTCCAATTTCCTTCTCTTTTCTTTATCTTTTTTTTTGTAAAATTGTCCATATTTTCTAACCATAAAAATGAATTCATCATCTCTATCTATCTGTAATTCAGTGTCGCTTTCATTACCGTTGGATAGAGCTAACTCATTAGTAGCTTTCATATCTGCTCCTTTTATATAGGAGGATCCTTCATCTCATCTAAGATTTGTTTTATGGATCATCAATTTTTCTCTTAGCCAATCAAATCAGATAGTGTCTAGATCCTTTGTAGTTTATAGGGCTATCACTTTGGATCTTCATTCCTTTGGTAGTGACCTTAGGATCTTTGTTATGAGTTCATCATTGGGATATATCTTTCTTAAGTTCTTCAAGGTTATAATGACGTTATTGAATCTTCTAAAGAATTCGTCTATGGTTTCTCCCTGTTTCATACTAATATTTTCATATTGATGCACCAAAAGACTTATCCTATATTTCTTTACCTCAGTTCCTACCAAGGTAACATGAAGTTTGTCCAACATTTCCTTTGCTGTAGAATACCAGGATATATTTTCATATTCTTCTAGAAAGAGTGCACAAATCAGATGATGTCTTGCTTTAGCATTCAGCTGAGCATTTGTTCTATCAACATCGATCCATAATTCTACATCATTATTAGTAGTAGGAGCTCTATCTCCCATTTTGATAGCTTTCCAGAATTTAATATCCACTGATCGGAGATAAATTGTCATTCTTTCCTTCTAGTTGTTTCCATTAAAATAAGGAGGCTTGTGACATATTGTCTTCTCAAGTTGGTTGCCATGATCTATCAGGTGTTGTAATACACAATAAATGTGAAACCAAGTCTCTGATATCAAATGATAAAGTAAACATATGAAAAAAAAGGGGGGGGGGGGGTAAGTTGTGATTGACTTGAAATATTTTGCAAGTTATTATCAATTATTATAAACGATAGGAGCCTGTTAAAAATTAAAAGAAAAGGAGCCTGTTAAGAAGTAAAATGAGAGGAGCCTATTAAAAGTTTAAATGAAAGGGGCCTCTTACAAACTAAAAACAAAAGTAACTAAAATGTGAAAATATGGAAGTTAAGGAAAAAGAAAGAACAACATAATCAATTTATACTAGTTTGGGTAATAACAAATCCTACGTCTAGTCCCCAAGTATCCAACTTGAGTATTTCACTAATAAATCTCCAAGTAATAACTTGATGATTGTCTCCAAGCTCACAAGTACATGTTTTTCAAGGTTCTTCAAACTTCCAGGCTAGTAGTATTTAACAAGCCTCTATAAGCTCTCAACAAATGAAAGTAGGATTTGCTCAATATAAGCTTCAATGAATATTGATCTCTCTCTTAATAGAGTATTTTCACTTTCTAAACTCAGAGGGTATAGATGTAATTTTTCTAGTACAAGTCCTAATGCTGCTGATGTATTTCTTAAATTTGATTTGTGTAATCAAATGCAATAGTTCTCCCTTAAATAGAAATTTCTTTCAACTAACTGTTGTTTCTAAATCAACTTTGATTATTTAAATCGTCTTTTTCAATATCTTTATAGAATCTTCAAGTATTTGGTTGTTTGACTAACCTTTTGACTATGTCTTTGAAGCCTCTATCAAATTAGTTTAATAGAAGGATCCTTTGTCTGTACAAAACTGATAAGAGCTTACAAATTCCTAATTTATCAAAACTGTTTCTTACTATCATAGTGAGTTTGTTAGATTGATCTCTGTAAAATAGGAAAACATTTTAAAGAGATAACTAAGATATATATTCCTTTGTATATCATTATCTTTTACGATAAATCCAATAATTTTGAATTTTGAAACGTAACTAAATTTTTATTGATTGTTATCATCAAAATCAATAATTTACAAAACCTTGAGCTTATAGATATATGCCAATAAAACATGAATGCTCTTTGAAGACTTAGATATAAACGTGCTTTCTGATTTATGAATGTATAAACATAGACATGAACAAGTATATACAATAATAAAGACAACAATACTTTAATTGATTATCCAAAAATTTGGTAATTCGTTGGTCAGGTTTCAATATATCATATAAATTAAAAACTAGTCATAATTAGCTACATAATATTAGCATCATGTATAAAAAAACTAGCATAATCAACTACATCATATCAGTACCATAAATATATTCATTAATAATATTTTACTCCAATCAACGAGCCACAAACTAAAAACTTATGGTTCTTTTTTTCCAAACAAAACAATGAGATTACGTTTTAATTAGTTTGCTTCTTTTCTTTGGCCTCTAAAATGGTTCTTACGTCAACTGACTAATTTGGCTTTATTAAGATTTAGTATCTATCCTCATGGAACATGTCATTGTATTGTAAACATATTGCTTGCAACTTTTACAGAAGATCTGAAGCCTCCACTAATTAGTAGTATGAGAGTTTTATTCCTCTCCTACCTAGTTAGCACTTGCCTTTTTTGGCCTTCTAGATCTTTCCTTGTATTACAATGGATGAATTTTGGAACCATGGCTATCACTAGGGATTGAGTATAGATTTTCACTGGGGATAACTGTTTGTCCTATATATAAAGTATACATATACTTTAGGTCTACCTCCATCTTGTCTGATTGCATTACCAATATGTTAACAAGGAAATTCACTCAAATCTCATTTCTTATATGTGTAAGTTTATTTCCCGACTCAACAATATATTGCTAAATATATCTGTTTCACTTCAAACATTCTCCTATGACTAAAGTATGGAATCCAATTACTGGCAAGCTGTTTATACTTATTTGGGTTCTGTTGAATCCTAAGACAATTAAACCTATTACATATCTCCATCCCTTACCTTTTCTTGTTAAATCTGTTCATCATTTGTCTTGTAATCATCTTAAGTATTATGATAATTGACTTATCCGTAGCCTTGTTTGTAACATCCCGGTTCCGTAGAACGGGTCGGACCAGAGAAACGGGTCCAAGTGTGGTAAATAAAAGAAATTAGGAAAACACATCTCATGCCCATGCATTTGTGAACAGTAATATATGCACACGAAATTATCTGTACATGAGTTCATGACAATTTTCCCAGTATAGTGTGAATAAGTGCGACTTCTTGAAAAATAGGCTTTGTGAGTGATAAAGTGAATCGGAGAGGTTCGGAGTGT
>JANZXR010037730.1:0-13919 GCA_027575705.1 Erythroxylum echinodendron | reverse complement strand
CACGTAGCGCTCCCTTATCTTAGGATATGTGTCGGAATGACCTACGGGCGTCCCGGTACGTACCCTAGGGTAATGGGATGTTACATAATATACACAAGAAGGGGGGTTAAATTGTGTATTCTTTTCGTGAATACAAAATCTAATATATCTTGTTAAGAACTTCCCTAACTGTTAAAAGAATATCACAAAAGTTATCCAAAAATAGTTACATAGTTAAATCTCAAATAACTTTTATATACTTGTATAAAAACAAAATAGAATAAAGTGAAAGGTTAGAAGATAGACGCTACGACTTTATACTGGTTCACCCCAAACTATGGGCTACGTTCAGTCCTCAGAGTTTGTCTGAGTTTTTATTATACTTTGAAAAATTTACAAGTATTCTTTCTTCCCTTCCACAGCCTCTTCAGGTCTCTTACACAAAATATTCTTTCTGCTATCTTAGCCTCTCCAGGCTCTTAGTCTTTTCTTTCTCTCACTAGAAAGATATTGTGGGCTTTTGTTACAGTACGATTTACTCTCTATTGTCGCACTTTTGATTACAGAATTTTTCTTTGTAAGTAAACACTTGAAAGCTCAAAGACTTAAACATTTTCGAAAGGTTGTTTAATCTTCGACTATGACTAGTATATATAGCCTAAGTCTCCAACTGCTTCTTGATTCTTGATAACTGCTTTTTATTCTTGTAGTATTGGTTATTCAGTTGAGTTATGTAACTAACTCTAACTAACTAACTGTCTAACATACTAGTGTATCTTCATCTTTGTATTGTCTGTGTTTTTCTCTTCTTCTATGTTTTGCATTTCTTCTGTGTTTTTTGCTTCTTCTGTGTTTTGCACTTCTTCTGTGTTCTCCACTTCCTTTGTATTTTGCGCTTCTTCTATGTTCTCACTTCTTCTGTGTTTTGCACTTCTTCTATGTTTTCTACTTCTTCTGTGTTTTCGCTTCTTCTGTGTTTTCCACTTCTTCTGTGATTTCACTTCTTCTGCGTTTTTTGCTTCTTCTATGTTTTCAATTCTTCTGTGTTTTCTGCTTCTTCTATGTTTTCCACTTCTTCTGTGTTTTGCACTTCTTCTGTGTTCTCACTGCTTCTGTGTTTTCACTTCTTCTGCGTTCTTCTGCACACTTAACACACTTATCAAAATAGTTAATTTATTTATATAATATTATTATTTGATTTTCACCAAAATTAATAATCATGAAGTACTCTTGACTTAATATAGACTACATAGGGTTACGGTATCCATAGTATCAAACAGGGATCCCATAGTTACTTTAAGGTTTTAGAAGGTCCTACAGTTGACTGTGAGTACGAAGTTGAACTTTAGCATTGCATTTCATCCTTAAACAGATAGACAGAGTGAAAGGACAATCAAGACTATAGAGGATATGTTTGAGCATGTGTATTGAAGTTTTAAGGAGCTTAGGATCAGTACATAGCTTTGATTGAATTGCTTGCAACAACCACTACCACAATAGTATTGGAATGGCACCTTATGAGGCATTGTATGAGAAAAAATGTCGATCGCATCTATATTGGGATGAGGAAGGTTTGGAAATGATAGAAGGCCTAGAATTGATAAAAGATAATGTGGACAAGGTAAAACTTATCCGAAGCCAAATAAAAGAAGCACAAGATAGAAGAGTTATATCGATCAGCACAGAAAGGATACAGAGTACAATGTACGAGAAAAAGTATTCTTGAAAGTCTCACCTTGGTGAGGAGTGTTGAGATTTGGCAAGAAGGGCAAATTGAGCCCTCAGTACATTGGTCCTTATGAGATCATTGAGATGGTAGGACCATTAGCGTACAGATTAGTCTTACCGAGTGAAATGTCTCAGGTATATAATGTATTCCACATGAATATGCTTAGGAGATATAGGTCAGATCCAATGCATGTATTACCGGCTCAAGAAATTGAAGTTGCTAGTAATCTGAGTTATATTGAGGAGCCAGTCAAGATAGTGAGATATCAGACAAAACAATTGAAGAATTAGGTAATTCCATTAGTGAAAGTTCTGCGGAAAAATCACTCGACTGAGGAAGCAACTTGGGAAACAGAGGAGCATATGAAGAAGCAATATCCCCATCTGTTTCATCAATCAGGGAAGAATTTCGAGGAAAAAATTTTTTAAGGAGGGGAGAATTGTAACATCTCATTATTCCATGATCAGGGTTACAACCCTAAGATACCATACACAAGAGCTTATTAATAATTTAGAAATGCTTATCATGCATCATGCGGCATACTCATACATGTGAATAATTTTGACAATCATTAAATAATTATACATGCATTTCATTGACATTTTTTGATTATAAGTGATTTTAATGCGATTAAAATGTGAATTATGAATTATTTATCTTGAAAATTAAATTGGTGTGTATTAGAATTGATTTAGTATTTTTGGCTACATTTTAAAAATTTTTAAAAATTTGGGGTATTTTAGACTAGGAAAAATGTAGAAATAAGAAAAAAGCAGAAATATGACATTTGGTAGCTTAGAAGAAGGACAAATGGACTAATGATGGAGTGACAAATGGACCAATAGCTAAGAGACAAATTGTAGCTTTACATAGGTGATAAATGGTTAGACATTTATTGGAGACATGTGTTAAGACACAAATGAGACAAATAAGTCATGGTTTTAGGAAAGGAAGTTTTTGCAACTCCCTTGTTGTTCACCATCGAAAACATCATCTTTCTCCTTACTCTTTATCACCGAAACACCTAGCTGGGTATTTTTGTGTTATTGTCTTATCCACTTTACACCTTGCAAAGTCTTTGGCCCTTTAAATTTTTTTATTGTTATTAAATCCTTGTGTTTTTCTATCCGTTGAAATATCTTATTTGCTCTCCCTATTTCTATAATTTTGCTAAAGGATTTGAAGGTTAAAACAAGTAAGTTATGGTTTAAGTTTTATGGTAGTGTAAATGACATTTGATGAGGTTTTTAAGTTTGTAAATGGATGCATGCGTGAGTGGTGTATGTTTTCATGTTTGTGGATTGATGCATGCGTGAGTGTGTTAATGCATACATGAGTGAAGTTGGAAGAAACAAATTAGGTGATACAAATAAAGAGATTAAGGATTGTGAGAAATGGAGTGATGTTTTAAAATAAAGATGAGTGAAGTAGACAAAAGTATAAAAAAACATGGAGTTAGGTTCTGGATTTGGGTAGTGATCATTCATGAATTTGTGAATTGTGACTAAAGGATTCTGAACTAGAAAATTATGTTTAATTCAATCATCAACTTGAAATGATAGAGAAATGATAGAATTTGGGCAATGAAGTGTGCTGGAGTATATTATATGCAGTGTTTTACTAAACATACATATGTATTTTGGCTATAACATGACCTGTGAATATCCAAATTAGATGAATTTTGATTTAGAGTAAACTAGAAACATATGGCTACATTGTTTATGAAGGAATTGAATTTGAAATCTATCCTTAAGAGTCTTCAAATTTGGCTTGAAGTTGAGAGTTATGTTCTATTGAGGTATGAGAACAGTATGTAGTATTTTGATGCTTGATACTGAACCAAAATGTATTAATTTGATGTCATTAGAAACCCAATAAATAGATAACATTTAATTAGAAGAAATTGTTGTCTAAAAATCTCATTTTTTAGTTCATAATGGTCAAACAAAACTGACCTAAAAATATACCATGAGAAAAACTAGAAAATTATAGGATAAGTGGGAGAAATGTTTCCGTCACGACTGTGGCACGGGATGTTATGATCGTGGGTTGTGAATTTTCATGAAATTTTTTTGATTATGCAGTAGTTAAACCAATTAAGGATGAAGTATATAATTATGATATTTTTGGACTTAATTTGGGCTTAAACTGAGGACATAACTTAGTGGATAACTTGATTGATGCTATGACTATGATGTTATGGATTTCATGAATGAGAATGTGTAATTGAAGATGCCTAATCAATTGAATAGAGCTTAATAAGGGGATACAATCAAATTGCCATTTGAATTAGTGTGTAATGATGTGGTATTAGAGGTAGTGAATTATGGGAAAATTGGTATGAAATTGGTGTTATGATATGTGTTGAATTTAGATGAATGGAGGAGGAAAATTGCAAGGTACAATCATGGCTCTCACCCCACGATCGTGACCTAACAAAAAATGTTTCTGTCATGATCGTGACCTTTATAGCACGATCGTGGCCTGACCAAAAAATGTTTCTGTCACAATCGTGGCAGGAACACCACGATCATAGCCAGACCTATGAAGAATAAGAGTTGTCTTTTGAATGAAGTTTGAACCAACCATTGCTAAGGTATTTCTATTTGAGGTATTAAGAATTAATAAGAGCTTAAATGAATCTAGTTGATGTTGAATGAAAGGATTAAGGTGAGAAAAGGGTTTTTATGGATTAAAGAATGATTGAAAGGTCTGGTAAATTGTTTATAAAGTGTATTAAAGAAACATACCCGAGGATTTGTGATTGAACATGCATAACACTTGAAACCTACATAAATGTACTTATGACCAATTATTCGTATGAAAATATACATAAGTGACATATAAATGTATGTGATTGCATATAGAGGAGCACAATGAGTGACCGCTTGCCCGGATTTCAAGGCAGTAATTTAAAGGGAGAAATTATAAGTAACCTAAGATGGTCTCACCTTAATTGTTTGCTTAATTATAAATTAAATTGATATATGATGTATGTGTATTGATTTTCGGACATAAAATGTCTTACGCATAAATAAAATATTGGAAGTATTCCTTGTATGTGAATATGATTAAATAAATATGTTCTCAATTTATATATTGAATGTCGGACCAATACGATGACCAGTGTGAATGCGAATGCAATGGACCGAATAAGATGATTGAATATGTATAATGCATCTTATTCATGAATGCATGAAATATAAAGGCAGTTGTGACTAGATTCCTTGGTGCAAAAGAGCTTAAAGCTTAGAAATTTATGGTAAGAGCCTAAGGCTCAATTTATGAAGAGCCATGTATCCCTAATGGATAAGGGATGGTATGATATAGATCAATATCTACAACGAATATAGGACAGTAAAAAAGGCACTCAGTAGTAACAACGAAATAAATGAATTTGAGTCTCATATACATTGCATACACATGTGATATGAATAAATTGAATGATTACAATATTTTGAGGATTTTCGTCGATGAACATGTTTGGAACGATCGGGATGAAATGATGAATTGTATGGTTTTTAGAATGTGACATTTATGAGTAAAATGTTTCATGATATCACATGATGATAATTAAGATAATGTGAACTATATGAATTATTGTGTTACATGAGAAGGGTGAACCATCGAGGATGGTTACTTAACTGAGTTTACAAAACTCAACCAAATTGTAACGTTGACATTTTCAAGTTCGATAAAGCGATGACTTAGCTCTAAGACTACTTAGAAGAGATTTTATACTACTTTTGGATAGAGCACATGGCTCAAAGGTCGGTCAGTTTGGACTGAAGGATTAGTTTTAATTTTGTTAATTCCTCATATAGGTAGCATATTTTGCAGACAGGCCTATGACTCTGATATGCTGATATTATATTAACTTGGATGATGGATATAATGCTACGTTGTAAATTATGGTTTATAAATGAAATGAGGAAATTTTGGATTTTATACATTGTGTTATTTATGATTTTAATTATGATGCCATTCGATATAGTGAAAGTGATATAAATTAGCATGTCATTTATGTTGGGCATGTGCACATACGTCCAAAGGGCATAAGTATACGTGTCTGATGGGCTGGGGTGCTACATGTTCAGACAAGATTTAATAGATCAGAACGTAACTTCGATTTTTATGACAATGGTGGGTTGTCTATTTTCTCCCAAAAATTTAGGCCACTTGATGTGAGTAAATATGTGGAGTTAAGTAAAGGTGAATTCAAAATAGCTGGTAGGTGTGAATTGCATCATATTTTAGGGTTTAATTTGTTATGTATTAAGTGTTATTTTGAGTGATTAGTATATGTTTAGGTTATCATTATGTTAGTTTATGTGTTAAGTGTTTTTATGGGTTAGTATAAGTCTTTGAGCATAAATATTATTTTTTTACGGTACCTTGATGTGCTTATTAGTGATTCAGGGTCAACATCAAAGAATGAAGAATTTTTGAAGATTTTCGGGTCGAAGCCACGATTGTGTAGAAACATGGGAGCCAGCCGACAATCATGGCATATGGCCCACAACTGTGATAGAAGACTTTTTCATAGCCTACAATTGTAGCATTTGGACCAATATTATGATAGAAAGGTTCGATGCTGGGCAGATGCGCAAACAAGAGGAAAAGTCAAGTTTCGAGAGATTTTTTAGACTGTTTCCACCTTGAAAAAACCTTAGGGCTGCTAAGGTATTTAAAGAACATAAAGAATAGAAGATGGAAGCTTTTTCATTAGCCAAATCCCGAAATACTAGAGAGCTTTATCGAGAGATTGAGGAAGTAAACGAAGGAAAAGAGATGTGGAGATGAAACCTACCCGAAGTACTTCCCGAAATAGGAGGTTTCCTGCCATTATTGCCTCCGTCGTTCCATTTTGAGTCTATTTCTAGTTTTATTACGTTCTTTATAATTGTATAGAATTTGAAATAGTCACAGATGATAGGTTTAAACTCACCTTTGGGAATTTTATCTTTGATATTATTGAAATTTGATTTATTAAATTTTTATTGGATTATTTGTGATTCAGTTTTTGCACTTTATAATTCGGTAACAAACTAAGAGGGTAAACCGAGTGAAAATCATTAAATTGGGCTAACTAGAGTTAGGTAATTTAATATATCAAGAATTGAATCAAATCGATAAATTTGTGTAATGAGAGATCTTACGTAGGTTTTCGGTAGTTTATTAGACAACTTAAGATCTAATTTAGGTTTTGGGATAAATTGTGAATCACGAGGTTGCAATTTATCATAATCTGATTAAAGTTAACAATTAAGGTTAATGATTATAACTTAAGAGAGAGTAATCAATCTTAGGACTGTCTAGAACTGGTAATTCGTTAAACTCATAATCAATTAGATTTTCATTGAAGTTGGATAAAAATCCCCTTTCTCTCAATTGGTTGTTTTTAGGTTGTTTTATGATTGGGTATCTTGTTTATATTTGTGAATTTGATTGTTGGAATTAATTACGTGAATAGATTATTTTCTTGTTTAGTTTTGTTCATTAAATTATTTAGAATTAAGTTCAATCTTAGACTTTACGATTAGATTAACATCGTAATAGGATCGACACCTTAGGTACTACGTGAACGACCTATGCACTTGCAGAATATCGAGGATTAAAAATATTAAAACTTTTGTCATATCAAAACCTACGATCAAGTTTTTAGTGCCATTGGTGGGGAGGTAATTAATTTAGATCTATAGTTTAAGATATTTAATTTAATTTTTAAATTTTTTCATCTTTCTTTATATTTTAGAAATCATGCTCTTATATGAACATAAGAGTTACTAATTAATTAGTAAATAATTAATTCGTTTAAATCATTAATTCAGAAAAAAAAAAAAGTATGTTTGATTATATCCAAATTAAGAGGCAATAATAATTTTAGTTTATCATGGGCAAGGACACTATTGCTGATATAATAACCTTTATACGAAATATTTTTTTGTCTGTGAATTTTTAATGAACTCACCTTTATGAGAGGTTCGAATCGTGCAGCTGAAACGTTAGACTTAGATATCAATGGACTATAATGAACCCTTAGGAAAACTTGACGAGAAGAAGAAGAAGAGATGATGAAATCAATAATCGCCGAGGAATTTCAACAAAATATGGACCATAAAGCTAACTAAGGACATCAATAACGGACCTTCATGGACTTCATAAGATCGAGGTTCAATGCGACAAATCAAGGAGTAGCTAGGTTGCCTATTCAAGTAGCTTCCTTCGAAATAAAACCAGCCCTCCTCAATATGCTTCAACAGAATGTGCAATTTTAGGGATTGGCAAATAAGGATCCCAATGCACACATTCTAAACTTCCTCAAAATCTGTGATACTTTCTGCTATCATCAAATGTCAAAAGATTCAGTCAGAATTCGGCTGTTTTCCTTTACCCTTAGAGACAAAGCAAAGGCTTGGTACCATTCCCTTAGCCCAGCCAACATCATGACGTGTGATTAGCTAGTTTGTACCTTCTTGGATAAGTATTTCCCGTTGACTAAGACCACAAAGATCATCAAGGAAATCATCAATTTCTAGCAAGGTGATGGGGAATTAATCTACCAAGCGTAGGAGAGATATAAGGATTTGCAAAGGAAGTTCCCACACCATAACCTACCTAATGAATTCCTGTTGCAAACACTTTATAATGGAGTAAACCCACCTGCAAAAGGCATAATTGACGCAGCTTCAGGAGGATCATTGATGAGGAAGACAATTGATAGCAAAAGAGTTGATAGAGGAGATGGAGAGCAACAGCTGATTGTGGACGAATAAGCGGGGCAGGCAACTTACTACCTTCAGAGAGCAAAAAGGAATTGTGACAGTCGATTAAATGATAAAAATGCAGGCAAAGACTGACAACTTGACGAGACAACTCAATAGCATGAAGGTTTTGTCTTCAGCTCTGGTGAAGGCCGTATAACTTAAATATGAGATATGTGGACATATGGACCACGATACCGTGGAATGTTATTTGATGAAGGAAGACATTCTGAAGTAAGTAAATTACAGGGGGGCATAATATAGATGAGGAGGGGGCAACAATCCCTACTCCAACACCTACAACCTTAGGTGGAAGAATCACCCTAACTTCTCCTGGACAAACAATGCTGGAGGATAGTTTAGGCCTCAAGGACAAGTAAGCTTCCAATAAGATAAACCAAGCTGGATGGAATTTAAATAGAATAAAATTTTAGATAGGCTTGGAACTCTAGACAATGAACAAAAGAAGCTGGAAGGCAAATTTGAGCAAGTCATTAAGAACCATGCTTCCTCAAATCAATAATGTAGAAGCCCAAGTGAATCAATTGTCAAATGTCGTTTCTATATGAAATTTAGGAAACATTTTTAGCACTTTAGTAACAAAACTAAGGGAGAAACTAAAGGCTATTACACTTCAAAGAGGGAAGGAACTTTAACCACTCATAAAGATAGTAGAGGAGTCCACCTAACCAGTTGAAAAAAATCAAGAAAAGGAGAAAGAAGTGGACACGATTGAATCCTCCTTATGTCACTCCTCCACCATATCAACAAAAAATCCCTTTTCCTCAACGACTACAAAAGAAGTAGTTAAATGCACAATTTGCAAAGTTCGTTAGGAAATTAAAGATGCTATAGATCAATATTTCCTTTGTTGAGGTGTTGGAACACATGCCTAAATAAGCAAAATTTTTAAAGTACATATTATCAAAGAATCATACTTGGGAAGATAATTAGACAGTAGCTCTAACTAACACTTGCAGCTTAATAGTCACGAGTCAAATGCCTTCTAAATTGAAAGATCTAGGATGTTTCACAATACCATATGTGGTTAGTAAGTTTGAATTCACAAAGTGCATGTATGATTTGGGAGCTAGCATTAATCTTATGCCTTTGTTCATAATTAGGAAGTTAGGACTGGATGAAGTCAGGTCTACATCAATGTTAATTCAGTTGGCAGATCAATCCATTAAAAGACCTTTTGAAATAGTGGAAGGCGTTTTGATGTAAGTGGATAAATTCATTATTCCAGTAGAATTTGTTTTAGATTTTGAAGAAGATAAGAACTACCTACTGATCTTAGGTCGACCATTCATAAATATAGGAAAAGCCATAATTGACGTTCATGAAAGGGAAATTAACACTTTGAATTGGTGAGGATCCGATCAAATTTAATATGAATAAGGCTTTAAAGAATCCAATAACGAGTAGCACATTCATGAAGGTTGAAATTATGGATTAAAATTTGCAATAACAAGTTGAGAGTTGCATCATAGAAGTACAGTTAGTGGAGGTAAATGCAGACAATGGATATCAAAACCCTTAATTTAAAGGAGATGATAAGATGGAGGAGTCAAATGTTCAAATAAATCAAGATAAATCAGTTCTAACTAAAGCACCCATACCACCATCTACAGAAAAACCACCGATACTAGAGCTTAAAATTTTACCTGTACATCTTAGTTATACCTTTCTAGGTGAACGTCAAATTTTACCAATAATAATCTCCAATCAATTAAATGAGAAACAAGAAAGTAAGGTGCTAGAAGTTGTTAGGAAGCGAATGAAAGCCATCGGATGGAAGATTGCTGACATTTGAGGCATAAGACCAAATGTCTACATGCACTGAATAAACTTAGAGGAAGGATGTAGAATAATGAGCTAGCGTCAACGGAGGTTGAATCCTAACATGAAGGAGGTGGTCAAGAAGGAAATCATAAAAATCCTAGTTGTAGGGATAATTTATTCCATCTCTGATAGTGAAGGGGTCAGTCCAGTACAATGTGTACCTAAGAACGTTGGAATGACGGTAATATAAAGTGATAGTGGAGAAATTATTTCAAAAAGAACAGTCACAGGATGGAGAGTATGTATAGATTTTTCCAAACTCGACTAAGTGACTAAGAAAGATCACTTTCCTCTTCCATTCATAAACCATATGATAGAAAGGGTAACTGATCATTCTTTCTATTGCTTCTTAGATGGATATTCTAGATATAATCTGATTTTCATTTACCCTAATGATCACGAAAAGACTACCTTCACTTACCCCTATAGTATCTTCGCGTATAGACAGATGCCTTTCGGACTTTGCAATACCCCAGCCATATTTAAGAGATGTATGATGTCTATCTTCGCTGACATGATAAAAGATATAATGGAGGTATTCATGGATGATTTTTTAGTCTTTGGTGATTCTTTCGATATAAGTTTAACTAATTTGGAAAGATCTCTTCAAAGATGTGAAAGGTCACACTTGGTGCTGAATTGGGAGAAATGTTACTTTATGATACAAGAGGGGATAGTGCTAGGGCATAAAATATCACATCAAGGATTCAAAGTTGATAGAGTAAAAATAGAAGTGATAGAAAAAAATTCACTGCTGAGCAACGTAAAAGGTATGTGAGGATTTTTAGGACATGAAGGATTTTATCGTCGATTCATCAAAGACTTTTTATAAATTGCAAGACCTTTGACAAACCCTTTAGTTAAGGATGTGCCTTTCTTGTTTGATGATAAGTGTATGGCTACATTCAACATATTAAAGGAGGCATTAATATCAGCACTAATTTTATCACTACCAAACTGGACACTTCCGTTCAAAGTTATGTGTGATGAAAGTGACCAAGCCATAGGTTGCGTTTTGGGCCAAAGGAAAGATAAGAAGTTGCATGCGACCTACTATGCTAGGAAGACTCTTGCGGGACCCCAATTGAATTACACCACCATAGAAAAAGAATTACTTGCAGTAGTGTACATGTGTGATAAGTTTCGACTATATCTTCTGGGATCAAAGGTAATTGTATTCACTGATCACGCGACACTAAAACACCTTTTCAACAAGAAAGATGCAAAACCTAGGCTCATTTGATGGGTATTACTTTTATAATAATTTGATATAGAGGTGAGAGATCAAAAGGGACTAGAAAATGTGATTGTAAACCATTTATCTAGACTTAATGGAAAGGAATGCAAGCCAAGTGATGAGATTAACCAAAATTTCCCGATGAAACTCTAATGCTACTCGAGAATTTGACTACACCGTGGTTTGTAGATATCGTAAATTATGTTGCTAATGGTAAACTTCCGTCAGACCTCTGTTACCAAGAAAGGAAGAAGATTTTGCATTATTGTAAACGATATATATGGGATGAACTGATCTTATATAGAGCATGTGCATATCGGTTAATGCAACGATGTGTTCCAGATGAGGAAATGTTAGACATCTTGAAGCAATATCATGAAGGACAGTATGCTAGGCATTATGGAGCCAACAAAACTGCGACTCGAATACTTGAGAGTGGATTTTATTGGCCACAATTGTTTAAGGATGCACAGACCTACGTAGCACAATGTGATTGATGCCAGAGAATGTTATGTCAAGAGGACTTCACGATTATTAATTTTAGTGACAATCAAATAATAATAATATTAGAAATAAATGAATCATTTTGATAAATGTGTTAAGTGTGTAGAAGTACAAAACACAGAAGAAGCTGAAAACACAGAAGAGGTGCAAAACATAGAAGAAGAAGAGAACGCAAAAGAAGTGAAAACACAGAAGAAGCACAGAACGTAGAAGAAATAAAAACACAGAATGTTGGGCCTTAAATTTTTTTATTTATTTTAGTAAACATGATTTGAATGAATTTTGCTATTGTTAGATAAATTATTTTTGATTGAGGTTAACCATTATGTCATGTTTAGAAGGATTTAATTCATGGATTGATAGAATTAAAGTGTTGATTTTGTAAGATGCATAAGGGCATTTTTGGAAGATGACTTAAGGTTAAAAGAACCTAAGTTATAAGGAAGAGTAAAATGGACTTTAGTATTCATTAAGGGTAAAAAAAGGAAGGTAAAATGTTGTCTTGGGATGTGGAAGACCAAAAAGGTGATTGGAGTGGAAAAGAAGAGGAAAAATCGTGAAAGGGAGAGAAAGGAGAGAGTTTTAGTGGTTGAGAGGCAAGAAAGAAAGTTAAGCTAGGTTTGATTTTCTTAGTCTTGAAGAATGATTTTGAGGTTACTTATTAAAAGAAAAAGAAAGAGGAAGGGAAGAGCTTTCTTTAGAGCCAAGGAACTCATTAGTTGGTGAAGATCCAAGGTAAGTTGATTTTTCGATCTATTGGAGTTTTAAAGGGCTTTTGATTCAAAGAACTTGGGAATGTATGGGTTTAATCATTCTAGTATAAGTTCAGTGCTTTTGGTTCTACAGGTTCTCAAATGTGAGTCTTATTGAATGAGGAATTGGTTTGTTATAAGAAACTAAACAAGTCCTATCCAAGGTGAAGAGGAAAGACAACAGTGAATCTTTCATTTGTCAAGCATTTTGGTGGGTAATGTATTTATAGTTATTGTGTGATTGGGCAGATTCTTGCCTATATATGTGTGCATATATGTACATTTGCTGAAATGTGTGATTATTGAAAATGCATATGATTTATAAACTTTGATTCTGTTATGCCATTGAGATATGTCATGGTATTTTGTTTGAATGAAAACATAAACAAGCATAAAACTTCAAACATATGATTAAATGAATATATGCTTTGTTTAGGCGAGAGTGGAACATTTTGTTCGTCATGTGCACGTTGACAAGAGCCTTCTCTTGGCTGCCCATTTGTGGCATATGAGCTCCGAAAAGGACTCATTCTATTCATGGGGTAAACTTCGGTTTCTCCATTCTGTCCATATAATCCTCGAGCCATTTGTTTGTGCATTGCATCTGTAAATTGTCAAGCATTATGTGTTCTGTATTATTCTGTTTACTTGAAATATGCTTGAATTTGTGTTGATTACTGATGGCTATAAGTATATTAGCCACTGATCTGTGTAGCTTAACCCCTTTCCTTCCCTCCTCAGGTGCAAGCCAAGACGATAGTGATCCCTACAAGGCATTGAAAACTCCACATTAGTTAAAATCACTTGTATAAGTCAGTGATTGTAATAGCTCATTTGGCATATCTGCATGGAGCATCTTTTGTATTTTGGTTTAAGTTGACGTGAAATTTGATCTGTAATAACTCTGATGGTAGTTTTAAAATGAAAACAATGAAATTGAATTTCTCGGTATGATTCTGCTATTTTTAAAGATTTGTATAATGAAATATGTGTGTGCATATTCTGTTTGATGCAATTTTCAATTACTGTTATTCTTAGAATAGCACGTCAGAGTTGGGAGGATTGCATGTGAAAAACACAGACGAAAGGAATCGTCTGTGATGACGTCA
>JANZXR010037709.1:0-13919 GCA_027575705.1 Erythroxylum echinodendron | reverse complement strand
TCCTAACTTCTCCGATTGACCTCACTTGGGCCTGTTTCTCAGGCCCGACCCGTTCTATGGAAACGGGATGTTACAAATAGACAATATTAGAACTAATTTAGGTTTTGGAAAAATTGCAGATCGAGAGATTGCAAATTCTATAATTTGAATTAGGGATTACTAATTAGGGTTAAGAGTTATAACTCTTCACCCTATGATCTTCTAAGCCCATTAAATCGAAATTTTCATAATTGAGTAGATTTTCTTTACTTTCGAATAGATTCCCCCTTTCTCTTAATTGGTCGCTTCCAGGTTGAAATTCAGATAATTGGTGTGAGTTTGTTTTTGTTTGTTCCTTGGGTGCTTAATTTCTCGTATTTAATTCTCAATTAATTTAAATTTCTGCATTAGTTGTTAATTTAGGTTTGCAAACTTAGCTGCCATTAGATTTTAGGACTAGTTCCTTTCCTCGTGGGATCGACACCTTGTGTACTACGCGAACAACTTATGCCTTTGCGAAATTTATCGAGGTTATAAATAGTAAAACTTAGCGCGTGCATAACCTTGTGAACAAGTTTTTGGCACCGCTGTCAGGGAAGGCAACTTAGTTCTACAGTTTAAGGCGTTAGGATTGCTTTTATTTTTTGTTTTTGTTTTTTGTAGTTTTACGTAGGAATCGTGCTCTTACGCAAGTACAAGAGTTACTAGGAGTTCGATTCGTCAAATTGAGACTTTAGATTTAGGCATAGCACGTTTAGAACAAACTCTTAGGAAAGCTCGGCTAGAAAAAAAAGAAGAGTTTGATAAAGCACAAATGGCCGAGGAATTCCAAAGAAGCATGGATAAAGAAGTCAACCCTAGTAGGCAATAACAGAGGACTCTTATAAATTTTATGAGGTCAGGGTTCAATCCTGCGAACTAAGGAGTGGCTAAACTGCCTATTCAAGTGGTTTCTTTTGAAATCAAACTAGCCCTCCTAAATATGCTTCAACAAAATGTCTAGTTCTATGGACTTGCAAATGAACACCCGAACGCCCACATCGTGAGTTTTCTCAAGATCTGTGATACTTTTCGGCACCACCAGATGTCGGAAGGCGTGGTGAGAATTAGACTGTTTCCCTTTACGCTTAGGGATAGAGCAAAGGCTTGGTATCATTCACTGAGCCCCGTTAACATTATAACGTGGGAAGAGTTAGTACGTGCCTTCTTGGATAAGTATTTCGCACTAACAAAAACAACCAAAATTATTAAGAAAATTACAAATTTCTTAATAAAGCATGGGAACGTTACAAGGATTTACAGAAGAGATGCCCACACCGCAATCTGCCCAAGGAGTTATTACTGCAGACATTTTATAACAGAATAAATCCCAAAACTAGAGACACCATCAATGCGGTATCGGGAGGATCTTTAATGAGGAAGACGGCCAATGAAGCAGAGGAATTAATAGAAGAGATGGCCAGTAATAGCTATTTATGGGCTAGTGAACGTAGTAAACAACCTACTAACTTTAGGGAGCAGAAGGGAGTTGTCACTTTCGATCAGATGACGGAAATGCAAGCTAAGATTGACAACTCGACGCAACAACTCAGTAATATAAAGACATCATCCTTGGCTACGGTAAAAGCTGCACAATTGAAGTGCGAGCTATGTGGACAATTTGATCATGATATAGTGGAGTGCTTTTTGGTGAGAGAAGATAAACTCGGAGCAAGTTCATTACATGGGAGCCCAATTTAGACATGGAGGGGTTAATAATACCTACTCCAACATATATAACCCTGGGTGGAAGAATCATTCAAATTTCTCGTAGTCTAACAAAAACAATGGAGGGCAGTTCAGACCTCAAGGACAATCGAGCTTCCAACAATATAACACAAGCTCGATGGATTCAAAATTGGACAAAATTTTGGATAAGATAGGAGGAATGGAGGAAGCACATAGGAGGCTCAAGAGTAAATTGAAGCAAGTCACGAAGAATCATGCTTTGTCTATCCATAATTTAGAAGTCCAAGTGGGGCAGCTCACAGAAGCAATATCAACTCAAAATGTTGGAACTCTTCCAAGCAATACCGAGTCGAGCCCAAAGGAGCGTACCATAGTTGTAAGCTAGATTCAGGACGAGGAGCTGGAAGAGGTGGACAAAGGAAAAGTTCAGGTAGTTAAGGACGATCTTCCAAGTGAGATTGTGAGCAAATCAGTGCCAGTAACTGAACAGGCATTACCGTACCAATTTTTTGCTCAGAAGGAATTGTATGCCAGGAGGACAGCAGGAACGTTACAAGAAATCGAGCCAAAAAAATCGAGAAAGTGATGGAACGAATACGATCTGAACTGAAATTACAAGATTCTGTCACAGAGAAGGGGAAGGAGCAAATACTAGAAGATAACCCCAACATAGTGAAGAAGGATGATCCAGGGGACTTTTTCATCCCCTACAGTATCAATAAGATCATCATAGATTGGGCATTCGTAGACTTAGGCACAAGTATAAATGCAATGCCTTACACTTTCAGTCTTAAATTGGGGTTATGAGAGTTAGTGCCCACAAAGTTTTTGGTTAAGACGGTTGATAGGACTTCACTGAGACCGATGGGAGTCATACAAGATGTATCAGTCAAGGTCGGTAATTTTATCTTTCTCACGGATTTCTATGTTTTGGATATCATTGAAGATGATGATACTCCAATGATTCTTGGAAGATTTTTGTTAGCTACTGTGTGCTCAATGATTGA
Organism: Erythroxylum echinodendron; assembly: GCA_027575705.1. NCBI lineage: Eukaryota > Viridiplantae > Streptophyta > Magnoliopsida > Malpighiales > Erythroxylaceae > Erythroxylum > Erythroxylum echinodendron. Next base: position 11,205 of record JANZXR010037709.1, on the reverse strand, counting down.
TGTGGATGGGGGCGAACTAACTCTACGAGTAGGGAAGGAGCAACTGACCTTCAAGGTGACTGTTAGAGAGTACGGAGCTCCTTCAACTCCAATGGATCATAACAAACCCGAACCTCGAGGAGAATGGGAAGACATTGAGAATCCTATAAATGCCTTCCGGAAGAAGCGCTTGCGAAGGAGAAGGCGAGACAAAGAAAATTCCAAATATTGTGATAGTCGCAATATGGTAGCAAATATTCAAACTTTGAGATTAATAACGAAGCTATCATCAAATCAGTCCTTCCAACCACCATGAGCTTTACAAGGAACATCGAGCTATCGACGTTAAAAGAAGTGCTGCATGGGGGTAACTCATGGAAATTTTAGTTTGTTGTTCAATCTTGTTAGATTAGTTGAATTTTGTAGTTAGGTTTATTCTTATTTTGGGTCAATAAAAGCAAAAGGAGGAATAGGATTTCGGAATCATGGGGAAGAGTATGCAAGTGCATTAAGAGAAGTGAAGAAGAACTATAAATTGAGAGAAGGAAAGAATTGGAAGAAAAAGGTTTGAGTGTCAAGATATAGGCACTGGCTACGACCGTGACCTGTTAGGTCAAGATCGTGGCCTACGATTGGGAATTCCTTTTATGGTACACCGCATGCCGTAATCGTGGCCTACGACTATGGACAAAAAGGGAACGATGCAAACTTAAAGTGACAACTTTACCATTTTACCCTTTTTACTACCTATTTATTCGATTCTTACTTAACTTTCACCTTCACTTTTATTTTTACTTTATATCTCTAGAATTTGAACTTTCAAACTCTAACATCTCTCTAGAATTTTTCATCGTCCACATTCCAATTTCAACCCAATCATGTCTCGTATCAAGCAAACCGCCAGACGAGAGCCTTATAGAACACAACAAGTCGCGGGACAAGGGAGACGAAACCGAGCAGCAGACTTTGAAGCTTCATTTCCCATTTACACTGAGGAAGAAGGTATTTGTTTCCATTCCCTTCATTATGAGAAAATTATTGTGCCTAAATACTTTGATTTTGATACATTAGATAGAATAGAAGTGCGTGAGCGGGTAGAGAACTTAGCAGAGAGGATCCAGTGGGGACAATTTATTAGATTCCAATTATTCGTTTATGAAGAGCTCACCCTAGAATTTTTCACGTCCCTAACCTTTGACCACAAAAATACTAAGGAATTATAGTTTAGATTGAGGGGGCGAGCATATGAGTTAACGGTAGAGATTATGTGCGACATATGTGGATTCCCCAAATCCCATTGTCGACCAACACAATGACTTCCGTCCCTCCCAATACTGGCATGAGCTAACCGGAGTTAAGTGTTTTTATTCGATCCCCTGAACACTTACTAATGCACAAATATATGTGTCAGTTGGTCTTTGACAAATCAGAGACCAATAAGTGTCCAACCAAGGAACTGTTAATACTGTGGTGTATGGACCACAGTATAAACAGTTCCTTGGTTGGACACTTATTGGTCTCTGATTTGTCTCCCAATCTACACGTCCACGCATGTGCTGAATGCTTTTGTTGCAGTTCCGTTAAAGCGGAGCAATCATCTTGGAATGGGGTACCTGGTGTCTAGCATCGTAAAGCATTTTGGTGTGAATTAGTGGGGGTTAACAGCGCATCTATCCGAGTTCCTTAACCACCATCATCTATTTAGGGAAGAAATCATTCACTCCACCAATATGAGCCTGCAAGAAATAAATAAAAAGACACGTGCAAACTAGAACGAGTCAGGTAAGCTCAAGCTCTGCACCACATAGGCAGGCACAGGAAGCATCAACGAGCGAGGAATCAGAAGAAGAGAAAGAAGAGGACTAACATTGGACAACAGTTTTGGATGCGATATCTAAAACCAACAGAACATTAAAGGAAGTAGTACGTACACAAAGACACTAGAGCTGAGAAATTCACCGACTCTAGCAATATTTTGAAGCTCAAGGTATTCAATTACTACCCTCCACACCATCACCACCTCCATCTCCTTAGGATCCAAATTTAACCTAAAATTTTTCTCCAATTTTATTTTGTTTTGGTGTTATTTATTTTTCTATTATTTTTAGTTTTAGTTTTATTTTATCATTAATTTTATTTGTTCTTTGTTATTTTAATTTCTGTTTGCATATTTTATTTATGTATATGTCGTATGTGCTCTTTCTCACATTGAGGACAATGTATTGCTCAAGTGTAGGGAGGGATTCTATGCTTTTCTTTGTATGTGAATTTTGCATTCTTTATGATCGTATTAGGTTGCATAATGTGAAATGTGTGAATGTGTCAATGGATTAGATTGAGTGAATTTTTTTTAATTTTGCACATAATCTATTGGGTTGTAAACAATCATTAGCCTACAAAATTAGTGAATTAGGGGTCCTTTGGATAATTATACAGCCTATTTAAGACTTAGTAAAAATTTAGCACCCGATAGATTGTCGCATTCATTCATAATTTGAGGCCTTTTAGGTTAAGTAGCTCAACTAGTTTTTTTTCATGAAATCAAATAGTTAAAAGAAACAAGGTAACTAAAAAAAAGAGGTTTAATTCAATAAATCACTATTCCACTGACCTGCGAGTTATGAGTAGAGCTAGTAGCTAGTTAAAAACATGATGTAGTTGAGTAATCGGATTGACACGCAGCACAAATGTGTGCCTTCGTGCAAAAAGGCTATAATGACGTGTCAACTAAGCTGTTAACAATTGATTTAGTGAAGTAACCGGATCGACATTCATCATAAATGTTTGCCTCCGAATAAAAGGCTAAGTCCTGGGTTAAAAAATAAAATAATAAAATAATAAAAATAAAAATAAAAATTGTGTGTTTAAATAAAAACCTACCAGACTTGTAATAGGCTTGAAGTTTTATGGAATTATACTTAGGAACAGTTACCAACTCTGAGAGACAGAAAAATTATTAATGTGTGTGCACAATTGAAAAGGGTAAATAGGTTAACACTTGATCTTGAGTTATTTGTATATTTAGTTCAAAGCCCGTAGACACATATTTTGCATGTTAATAATTTAACATAATCAATTGGTTGTGTTTGAGATTAAATTAATTTCATGAAGATCGAAATCATCGTCTCATCACTGCATTGTGTGTTTTGTGTGTTGTGTGTTGTTTTGTTTGCTTAAAGACAAGCAAACGTTTAAGTGTGAGGAAGTTGATAGTAGTGTTTTGTATGATATTTTAAGATTTGATTTGTTATGTATTTTGTATTAAATTGAGTGTTAAGTATGCATTTAGGGTTTAATTAAATTAGTTTTTGTGTTTAAGTGTTTTTATGAGTTAGTTTGAATCTTTGAACTTAAATTGTATATTTTTGAGGTACCTTAATGTGTGCACTAGTGTTGTAGGATAAACAGGGAAGAAAGGTGAAGATTTGAAGAGTTTCGGGCCAAAACATACAGGCCACGATCGTGCACAGGAGCCACGATCGTGATAGACAAGGGATAGCCAAAGGTAGCCAAGCCGCAATCGTGTACGAGCAGCCACGATCGTGACAAAGAGCGTCAAGTCAGGCCACGATCGTGTACTTTAAGCCACAATCGTGACAGAAAGGAAAAAGTACTAGACACAATTGTGGCAGGTAGTGCCACGATCTTGCCTTGTATCGGACTGACAGAAAAACTCAATTTTTGAGTGATTTTTTGGACCGTTTCGACCCCGAGTTTGACCTAGAGCTTCTACTAAATAAATAGAACAATACCTAGTAGTCATAGGAGAGATTAGAGAGCTGAGAGCACTGCACAAACGTGAGATTCTGCCAAAAATCTGAGGGAAAACCTAGATAGAGATCAATTGATTGAGGAAAGAGACGAAGAGAGGCACAAAGATACGCCTGACGTGACGTACTTTCGGAAACAAGTGGTTTCCTGCAGTCATGACTCCGAGATCTATTCCGACAGTATTTTCTAGTTTTTATTTTGATTTCATTTATGCATGAGATTTGAGATTGATTAGAATTATTTGTCGTTGAGTGTTGATTTTTCTGTCTAAACTCACCTTTGAGTTTATTTATTCTTGAGATTAATAAAATTGATTTGAATGTATTTTATTTCGATTTATTGTGATTCAATTTGATTCTTCATAACTGGGCAATATATTGAGAGAATGAGCCGGTGGAAATCATCGATTTAGATTAACGAGAGTTAGGTAAATCGATAGGTAGAGAATTGAATCAAACTAGTAGAGTAGTGTAATGGGAGATCAAAATTCCCGGTAGGTCAATAGAAAATGTTAGAACTAATTTATGTTTTGAACAGATTGCAGATCGAGAGATCGCAATTTCTATAATTTGAATTAGGCATTATTAATTAGGATTAAGAGTTATCACTCAAGAGAGAGTAATTCACCCTAGATTTTCTTTAATTTCGAATAAATTCCCCCTTTCTCTCAATTGGTCGCTTCTAGGTTAAAATTCGGATTATTAGTGTGAGTTTACTTTTGTTTGTTCTTTGGGTGCTTAATTTCTCGTATTTGATTCTTAATTGATTTAAATTTCTACATTATTTGTTAATTTAGGTTTATCAATTTAGCTGCTATTAGATTTTAGGACTAGTTCCCTTCCTCGTAGGATCGACATCTTAGATACTACGTGAACGACCTGTGCATTTGTGGATTTTACCGATGTTATAAATAGTAAAACTTAACGCTTGCATAACCTTGCGAACATTCATTATTAATAAATTGTAAAAGATTATGTCGAGCCTTTATTATTCATAGTTTTGTATAAAATGAGGCGTCTATGATCAATATAATTCTAATTAGTTAAAGATTAGCCATAACATCTTTGATTAATTAAAAATATATATGTTATATGTTATGGATCACATCTAGTAAAATGACACAAATTGTAATTAATCATATTTAAATGTAACAAATTTTATCCCACAGGAAGATTAATTATATTTGCATGATTAATTAGGATAGAATAGCAAATTGTCTTTTTTCTAAATTTACCTGCAGGTATTAAGAAAAAGAACATAATTTGATAATTTCATCATAAAGAGTATTTATGAGCCTTTTAATTAAAGCTTAGCCCACAGGCAGTTTTAATTATTATATGATTCACATATGAATTATAATTGCATGTTTTAACATTGGTAAAACATGATACATGTTTCTTTGCTTAAACAAATTTAGTGACATAAGCATGTACTTTGAATTTTGTGTAGTTATTCAACCTGTGAATTTTTCTAATATTTAATGTGATATTCCCGAATTGAATGATGATAACTATAAAATATGGAAAGAGAGGATTCCCCTCCAATTAGGATGTATGGACATTGATTATGCTATCGGAAAAGATAAACCACCTATACATACTAAAACTAGCGCTCAGGCTAAAATTGCTCTTTATGAACGTTAGGAGCGATCTAATCGCCTCATCATGATGTACATAAAAACAAAAATTTGTCTTAGTATTTGTGGTTCTATTAGAGAGTGTGATCATGTTAGGAATTTATTGAAGATACTGATGAACAATTTAACTTTTCAGATAAGGCCCTAGCTAGCACCTTAATGACTAAATTATCATCAATAAAGCTCACAAGTGTTAGAGATGTGCGTGAGCACATCATGCGAATGAGGGACATTGCGGCTCAACTGAGGTCTCTTGAGTTTGAGATGTCCTAGTCTTTCCTTGTGCATTACATACTTAATTCTCTTCCACCTGAATATGGACCTGTTAAAATCTCTTACAACACACATAAGAATAAATGATCTATTAATGAACTTCTAATCATATGTGTTCAAGAGGAAGGGAGGTTAGTAATGGAATTGGATGAAAGTCCACATATGACTACATAAGGAAGGAATAGAGAGCAAGCCAAATAAAAAGGAAAGGGTAAAATACAGTCTGTACTGAGATCAAAAAGAATTTCAATCCCAAGTGCTACTTCTGCAAAAAGAAATGGCATATAAAGAAGGATTGTGTCAAATTTAAGGCTTGACTTATAAAGAAAAGTATTTCAATCTCACTTGTTTGTTATGATCTAATATAGTTGATGTTTGTCACAACATTTGGTGGAATGATTCTGGTTCCACAATCCATATTTCCAATACCTTCTATGGTTTACAGGAAACTAGTAGGCAATAAAAAATGCATCTATTCAAGCAACAAGATGTGTTCACATGTGGAAGCTGTTGGGACATGCAAATTAGTTTTAAATTATGGTTTTGTTTTGAATTTGAAAAGAACATTTTATATTCCAAGTTTCTCAAAAAATTTGATTTCAGTTTCAAGACTTGCACCTATGGATATTCCTTTAACTTTTCAAATACATCAATTGGTTTGTATTATGGATCTAATCTTGTTGGGAATGGTACAATAATTGATGGTTTTTTCCGAATTAATTTGTAAGAAAATGTTTTTCACAATACAATGCATGTCTATAGTAATGTTGGTATTAAAAGATGTGTTATAAATGAACAATACTTTTTGTTATGGCACCGAAGATTGGGACATATTTTCCTTAAAAGAATTAAAAAACTAGTGAATGATGGAGTACTTAATACTCTAGTTTTACTGATTTTGATGTTTGTGTGGATTGCACAAAGGGAAAGCAGACCAACATGAAAAAGAATGGTACTAAGAGGAGTTTATACATACTAGAGATCATACATATAGAAATTTGTAGTCTAGAAATAGACTTATATGGTTAAAAATACTTCATCTCATCCATAGATGATTACTTGCAATATATGTATCTCTATTTGCTTCATAACAAGAACGAGGCATTAGATGCCTTTAAGGTATTTAAAACGAAGTAGAGAAACAATGTGATAAGCAAATAAAGATCATGAGATCAGATAGAGGTGGAGAATTTTTTATTAGATACACTGAGGGTGAACAAGCACTTGATCCATTTGTAAAGTTTCTTCAAGAGCATGGGATAATAGCTTAGTACACCATGGCTGGGTTCCGGACAAAAATGGTGTAGTGGAAAGAAGAAACCAAATATTATTAGACATGGTGCGTAGTATGCTTAGCAGCTCTAAACTTCCTAAATCTTTATGAACTGAAGCTCTTAAAACAACAGTGTATATATTAAATCGAGTTCTAACCAAGGTTGTTTCTAAAACAGCATTTGATTTATGAAAAGGTTGGATACTGAGTTTGCGACATATACGTGTTTGAGGATGTCCGTCTGAAGTAAGAGTTTATAATCTACAAAAAAATAAACTAGATTCAAGGACTATAAGTGAGTATTTCATTGGATATGCTGAAAGGTCCAAAAAGTATAGATTTTATTGTCCATCTCATATTACTAGGTTTGTGGAATCAAGAAATGCAAAGTTTCTTGACAATGACTTGATTAGCGGGAGTGATCAATCTCGGGACTTAGTTCTTGAAAAGAATCATTGTGAAATACAAACTTCTACTTCAAATAATTAATTGATTGTCATTCATAACATCACTTAAAGTCAAATGGGTGGTGCACAACCAATCATTGAAGTTCCACAAGCTGCTGATGATAATCTAGTAGATCCGATTGTTCAGCAATCACCAAAGCTTGTTGAGAAACAAGTTGTACAAGCTCTTCCTTAGGAGGACGTTAATACAATATTAAGAAGATCAACTAGAGAAAGGAAATCATCAATACCTGGTAATTACATTGTGTATGGACAAGAAGTTGACTATAAAATTGGAACCCAAAATGACCCTAAAACATTTTCACCAGCCATGAGTAGCAATGAATCTCAATTGTAGTACAATGCTCTAGTAGATGAGCGGAATTCTATGGCATCTGATAAAGTTTGAGATCATGTCAATTTGCCTAATGGTACAAAGACCATTGGATGTAAACGGGTCTTTAAGACAAAAAAGGACTCATTAAGCAAAGTTGAAAGATATAATGCTAGACTTGTTTTCAAAGGATTTACTCAACAAGAAGGAACCGATTACACAGAGACCTTTTCTCCTGTATCTAAAAAGGATTCCTTACGAGTGATTACGGCATTGATTGCCCATTTTGATATAGAACTACATCAAATGGATGTAAAAACAGCATTCCTAAATGAAGACTTAAAGGAAGAAGTTTATATGAAACAACTAGAAGGATTCTCCTCTAGTGATAGTGAACATTGGGTTTGTAAGCATAGAAAACCATATATGGATTAATAAAAACCTCCCGTTAATAGTATTTGAAATTCCATGATATCATCTCTTCATATGGTTTTGTAGAAAATATCAAGGATCAATGCATATATATGAAAGTTAGTGGCTGTAAAATTTGTTTCCTTGTTTTATATGTGGGTGATATTTTACTTGCCACAAATGACAAGGATTTGCTACATGAGCTGAAACAGTTTCTTTCAAAAAATTTTGATATGAAAGATATGAGTGAGGCATCTTATGTCATTGGAATTAAGATCCATAGGGACAGATCTCAATACATTTTAGGTTTATCCTAAGAAACCTATATTAATAAAGTCTTAGAAAGATTTGGGATGAAAGATTGTTCACTAAGTATAACACCTATTATGAAGGGTGATAGGTTCAATTTGAACCAGTGCCCAAAAAATGAACTTGAAATGGAGCAAATGAAAAATATTTCATATGCTTCTACAATAGGGAGCCTAATGTATGCTCAGATTTGTACAAGACCTGACATTGGATTTGTTGTTGGAATGTTAGGAAGATATCAAGTAACCCAGTTATAGAACACTGGAGAGTTGCTAAAAAGGTGATGAGGTACTTTTAAGGGACCAAAGATTACATGCTTATGTATAGACGAACTGATAATCTTGAAGTTGTTGGCTACTCAGATTCAGACTTTACTGGTTGCGTTGATTCACGAAAGTCAACATCTAGATATATGTTTATGTTAGCTAATGAAACCGTATCCTAGAGGAGTTCAAAGCAAAATTTGACTGCTATTTCTACCATGGAGGCTAAGTTTGTTTCCTGTTTTGAGTCTACATCACATGGTGTATGGTTGAAGAGTTTTATATATGGGCTTAGAATTGTGGATTCCATTTCTAAGTCATTACAAATGTACTGTGACAATTCAGCTGTAGTTTTCTTGGCCAAAAACAACAAGAGTGGTAGTCGAAGTAAACACATCGACATTAAGTATTTGACCATTAGGAGAACGTGTCAAAGAAAACAAAGTGATCATTCAACACAGTCGCACTAAATTAATGATTGTCACTCCTTTAACAAAAGACATGCCACCAAAGAGTTTTAAGGATCATGTTGCTAGAATAGATCTTGGTTTTATTATGTGATTTATTGTATGTACTTTCACGAAACTTTTATTAATTTGTTGGTTTTTCTCATTCTGGTGTACACATTTTATTTTGAGAATAACACATATTATGGACCTAGAATAAACATAAAGTTTTATTCATTAAGTTAAAGTGGAATAAAAAATAGGATGCATCATGATACATAGAAGATAATACTCACCTTTAGAGGACTTATCACCGTGATTCGTCCATTTGGTTTCTTTCTTTGCCTATAGGTTTCATGACTTTTACCTTACATCTACGACCCAAGTAAAAGACTGTTATCCGTTAGACCATTGGGTTGCACCAGTTATTATGGGTCGTGTCTGTTCGTTTTTGTTAAAACCTCACGTTTGTTTACTACCAACTTCTGTTGTTTTGATGGAAGACAACAAGGAATATAAATTCTGTGAAAAGGGCATTGGGTCCTTAAGCTTGACATTTTTTTGATACACCATCTTATTGAATTTGTTAAAAGCTTAAAAAAGCCCTCTTATATTTATCCGAAAACTTTCAACATCAATGACAGGAAGTATGTAATAACATTCCGCATTTTCATTTTTCTATAATAGACATGTATATAGATTATTATCATGTCTATCAGCACCATCAACAATTAGAAAAGCAATAAATGTGATTTATGACCCTTTTCGAGTTCTTAGACGAATTAACATGGTTGCGTATGAACTAAATCTTCCAACAGTACTAAGGATTCAACTAGCATTTCACATTTTGTTGCTTCATTCATGCAAAGGAAACAAAGAGAATTAGGCTTGCCCATTGCCTTCTTTGATTGATGAAAGAAACCCTATTTTGAGTCCCAAAACCAAACTTAGAACTTACACTCTGTCAACAATGAGTGATCAAATTCGCCAGCTCTTAGTGTACTAAGAGGCAACCAACGGAGGAAGTTACACGGGAGAATTTAGAAGACTTTCAGAAAGCTTATCAGCAGTTTAACTTAGAGGATAAGGTCTCTTCTTAGACGGGTGGCAAATAATAAGGATATGCATCATTGGCAACTGCAAAATACTTTAATAAGGTCCAAACGCATATTGAAGAAGCTAAGCTGGTACAAAGAATAAGTAAATATTAGGATTAAATATTAGGTTCTAGTATTCCATCCCTTAAACTCTAACTAAATAAGGAATACACTTGAGTGTCTGATTTTGATATACATTTCTTGATTCAAAATTTTAACAAATTCTGTTGTATGGAGCATCTTTAAATATTTTTAAAAAATGAGAAACAAACAAGTTAATGTCCAAAATATTACTCTTTTCTTTTTTCAGAGAACAACATCAACTTGAGGTTTTAGAAACAGAAACTGCAAAGTGAACAGAAAATTAAAAAGCTAAACAACAAGAAAAAGCTAACACTAAACACCAAACTTAAAAATTCCAATTGGTTGCCATAAAGAGACTTAGCTTAGAGTTAAATTCCTTGACAAAAGAAATCTCCTATTCTAGTGAATTAGATTACGACTATGATCATAAAGAGTATTTTCCAGGCTTCTGAAAATTTTATCATTTCTTTCATTTCAAAAAGAGTAAACAGCATAGTTGAAAGGTAATCAAATAAAATAGTGTCCCCTTCAATATTGAAATAGATCTTAAAAGCCACTGCTCTAAATGCAGCCAAGGAAGAGGATCGCACCGCTTGAGTATACACGAATTTAAGGCCGTCTAAACAAACCTGATGACTAAGAGAAAGTGCATGTGTACCCTAAACAACAATTTAAGGAGGGAATAACTGTAGGCTGGATTGAGTGGATGGAAGGCTAATGCAGTTGGTTCTTTCGTAGTCTATGCAGTTAATCACCTAAAGCACCTATAACCCTGTCTTGTACCTTTGATTCAATGAGTAGACAATTGATAGAAAGCGGTACCAAAAACAGAGTATCGGAAGCAAATAAGTGAAAATACTAGTTGTAGAGGTGCAAGAATCTT
>JANZXR010037660.1:0-13920 GCA_027575705.1 Erythroxylum echinodendron | reverse complement strand
TGATCTCAAAAATTATTCTAAGGCAAAAATTCAAATCTCATGCTTATTCCATAAACTATTATGCTTAATTTAACGAACAATTTCGGGAGCCAACAACTTATGCTCGATCTCTCATTACACAATTCTACCAGTTTCATTCAATTCTCAACCTATCAATTCCCCTAACTCTCGTTAGCCCAAATTGATTCTTTTTACCTAGCTGCCACCCTCTCAGTTTATCACCAAGTTATTAAGAGCATAATTGAAATCACAATTAAGTTAATAAAGCACAATCTATCAATTTTCATTAATCTCAAAAATTAAGATCCAAAGGTGAGTTTAAACAATAACTTAACATTCAACACAAATGAATCTCAACACCTATTTCAATCCTATACACGAATAAATCTGTAATAAATGGAAAATGCGTCGAGAACAGAGCCAAGGAGGTGGTGACAATAAGAAACCACCTATTCTGGGTAGTACATCACGTCTAGCTCGTCTCTGTGTTTCTTTACCTTTCTCTCCTTCCTCAATCTCCTGATTTCTCTCTAGGTTTTCTCTCAGAATTGGCTAAATCAAACTCTCTTACACGATTCTCTAGGCTCTCTAAAGACTACCGCATCTAACTTATGTTGTTCTATTTATACTATTGAGGTTCTAGGTCAAATTCGGGTCGAAACAGTCCAAGAAATATTACAAAACTTAAGTTTTTCTATCAGCCCAATGCAGGGATGTAAGCTCTCTGTCACGACCGTACCCTCATTCGCACGATCGTGGCTTGGCTGCTCTAGCTCGTCCTTGTCTATCATGATTATGGCTTACTGTGCCATGATCGTGACCTATGCTTTTGGCCCGAAAACTCCTCGAATCTTCTCTGTTCTTCATCGTTTACCATGAAACACTAACAAACCCATCAAAGTTCCTAAAAAATATAACAATTAAGCTCAAAGACTCATACTAACCCATAAAAATACTAAAACACTCAAACTAACATAATTAAACCCTAAATGTATACTCAACACTCAAATTCACACTAAATAAATAAAAAATTAAACCCTAAAATATCATGCAATTGACAACTATCAGTTAGTACCCACCAAGTTTCTGGTAAAGACGGCTGATAGAACAATGCATAAACCGATAGGGATTCTAAAGGATGTGCCTATAAAGGTTAATAAGTATACTTTCCCCATAGACTTCTACATATTAGACATTAGCAAAGACATAGACACCCCGATAGTTCTTGGAAGACCATTCTTGGCCACTGCGCGTTCAATCATTGATGTTGATGGGGGCGAATTAACTCTGGGGATAGGAAAGGCAAATTTGACCTTCAAGGTGCCTATAAGAGAGTACAGATCCCCTTCACCTCCAGGGGATATCAAGGAACTTGAACCTCAAGGAGAATGGGAGTATATAGAGAATCCTGGGAATGCTTTCAAGAAGAAGCGCTCGTAAAGGAGAAGGAGAAGGAAAGAGAATGCAAAGAAGGTGGGGACTGTAGCAAGTAGCTCAAGTTCAAATTTTGAGATTAATGGCAGTGATACCGTTGCACCATTGGTTCTAACCACCATGAGCTTAAAGGAGCATCGAGCTACTGCTGATAAAAGAAGCGTTGCATAGGAGGCAACCCATAAGAAAAAAATTAGTTTCGTTGTTTAATTTTGTTATAATGTTTAAAATTCTGTAGTTAAGATTTGTTTTGTTTTTGAATAAGATCGAGAAAGGAATAGGATTTCAGAATTATGTGGATGATATTCAAGCATGAAAAGAGAGGTGAAAAGGGCTACAAAAGACTTTAGAAGTGAAAGTGAAAAGATTGAAAAAAAAAGAACTAGTGGGTAAGCCGCAGGCCACGATCTTTAAAAGAATTTTTACCATTTTACCCTTTTACCACCTATATATTCAGTTCTAACTTCACTTTTATTTTCACTTCCATTTTTAATTTGTCTTTCTAGAATTTAAGCATCCAAACACTCTTACATCTCTCTAAACTTTTTTAACCTCCAATTTCTTCCAAATTTTTACCCAATTTTGTTGCGCATTAAACAATCAGCCCGATGGGAACCATATAGGCGACAGCAACTTGTGGGATATGGGAGATGAAACTAAGCAATAGACTATGGTGTGCCCTTCCCGATCTATATAGAAGAGGAAGGTACTTTTTTTATCTCTTCGTGCTAAACACATTTTAGTTCCTAAATACTTTGATTTTGACGCACTTGATATGGTATAATTGTGTGAGTGAGTAGAAAACCTAACTGAGAGGATCCAATAGGCCCAATTCATATGATTTCAATTTTTTGTTTATGAGGAGCTTACCCTGGAATTTTTCACTTCCTTGAGCTACGACCTTAAGAATCCAAAATAATTATGGTTTAGGTTGGGAGGACGAGCCTATGAATTAAATGTCGAAATTATGTGTGAGATATGTAGATTCCCTGAATCCTCCATCATCGATCATCATGAAGACTTTCGTCCTTCTCAATAATGGAATGAGCTTACTAGAATTAAGCAATTTCATGCTAAGAATGCTCATAACAACATTATAAGGTCCAACAAACACTTGTTCCTGCACAAATTTATGTGTCAGCTAGTTTTTGATAAAACCGAAACCAACAAGTGTTCCATAAAAGAACTTTTTATATTGTGGTACATGGACCATAGTATTCATGTATGCATATGTACACGCATTCTAAATATCATTGTTGTAACTCCGCGCAAGAGGAGCAAAAATCTAGGATTGAGGTATATAGTGTCTGCCATTACAGAACATTTTGGTATGGAATGGAGGGGATTAACTGTTCATCTCCTACAATTCCTAAACCATCACCACTTATGGGGAGCTGAGATCTTTCATTCCCACAACATGGAACTTAGGGAAATCAGCGAAAAGACACATGTCAGAATCAGGGAAAGTCAAGTGAGTTCGAGCTCAGCGCTGCCTCGACAAGCAGAGAAGGACTCTACCAATGAAGAGTCCTAGGACGAGGAAGAAGAACATGGCTGGAAGAAAGTTTTGGATGCAATCTCCAAAACTAATGAGACATTCACGGAAAACACTAGAATGTTGAAGGAGATGGCCTAGACATAACGACACCAAAGCTGGGATATCCATCAGATCCATAGATATTTCGAGGCTCAAAGCGTTCAATTGCCTCCTCCAACACCATCACCACCTCCATCTCTATAAAATTTATGTCTAACTCAATTTTTCCATTCAGTTATTTTTCTTTTCCAAATTAGCCTTCAGTTCTAATTTTTACATTTATTTTTTCAAGTTACCTTCAATTCTGTTGCTTCTTGTCTTTTATGTGTTGTGTGCTCTTTTCCCACATTGAGGACAATCTGTTGTTTAAGTGTGAAGAGGATTATGTGTTTTTCTTTTGGATGTGAATTTTGCATATTATATGATAGTTATTAGGTTGAATTGTGTGAACTGTATGAATGTGTCAATGGCTTAGATGGAGTGAAATTTATTTAATTTTGAACATGGTCTATTAGGTTGTAAATAATCATTATCTCACAAAATTAGTGAATTAAGAGTCTTTGGATAAATATACAACTTAATTAGGATTTAGTGTAAATTTAGCACCTTATAGATTATCACATTCATTTATAATTTTAGGCCTTTTAACTTAAATAGCTCACCCAGTTTTTTTTTATGAAAATGAGTAGCTTAAACAACAAGAAAGGTAATAATAAAAAAATTTGTTAAATAAATCACTATTCTACTGACCTTTGGGTTATGAATATACTTAGTAGACAGTTGAAAATGTGATATAGGCGAGTAACCAGATCGAAATGCATCATAAATGTGTGACTTTATGTCAAAAAGCTATAATGACGTTTCAGTCAAGTGGTTTAATAAAAACATGTCTTAGTTGAGTAACCAGATCGACATTCATTACCAATGTTTACCTCTGCGTTAAAAGACTATGTCTATGTTCATTAAGAAAAATGTGCGTAATTGCTTAATAAAAACCTACTGAACTTGTAGTAAGCTTGATTTTTCATGAAAATATACTTAGGAATAGTTAGGAACAGTTACAAAGTCTGAAGGACCAAAGAATTATTAATGTGTGCATACAATTGAAAAGGGTAAATAAATTAACACTTAGATCTCGATTAAATTTTATATTTAGTTCAAAGCCCCTAGACATATTTTGCATGTTAATAATTAGATATAACTTGTATGATTGTGTTTAAGATTAAATTTATTTCATGAAGTCGAAGCCATTTCCTTGTGTTAAGTCAAGGAGACTTCACTCCTTCTATTGATTTTGATGAAAGTCAAATAATAATAATAATAGAAGAGTGTGTGAACTGTTTTGATTAGTTTGTTAAGTGTGCAGATAAATCTAACAGGCACAAACCATTAAGTCAAGATGATATTCAAGTGAAGTCATTAGATGAAGCGAAGTCATGAGACGAAGTGAAGTCATGAGACAAAGCAAAGTCATTAAACGAAAAGAAGTCATTAGACGAAGCAAAGACATAAGATAAATTATACAAAACAAATTAAGACGTTATAATTGAAGAACAACTTATAATGCCAGTTAGTTAGTTAGTTGGAGTTGGTTACAGAACTCAACTAACAACTAATCTCTGAAGATTCTACAAGCAGTTTTCAAGAAGACAGTTGGAGATTTAGAATATAAATATCTCTTATAGTCATAAAAAATAACAACAAACACAATTTACACAAGACATAACCTTATAACTCTGAACCTTCAACTCTCAATTCTTTATTTACGATATTGTAAAAAATAGCTTGATTGAAAAGAAGAAAGAAGAGAGATTAAGTCGACTTATAATGTGAATTTAGAAAAATTAAAATCTTTTCAATGAAAAGGAAGGCTAAAGGCTGAAGAGGCTAAGATAATAGATAAAGAATACTTTGCGAAAGAGACTTGAAGAGGCTCTGGAAGTATGAAATAATACTTGTAAAAGTTGAAAGAGATAGTGAAATCACATATATACTCTGAGGACTGGACATAACCCTAAGGTTAAGGGTGAACCAGTATAAATCGTGGTTTCATATTCTTTAACCCTTATCTCTTTAATTTCATGTTGCTAAAAGAATAGATACTATTTCTACTGTTGCATTACTCAAACGAATTAAGTGCATTGTTTTATAAATTATCTGAATCTTTCAAGAAAATAAAGAAGTTTTTAAAGATTTGAATCTTAGACGATTTATCACAATTTAACCCCCCTTCTTGTGTATTCTTACATATTACACGATTTTTATAATAACAAAGTGATTTACTTCAGTTGGTATCAGAGCAAAGTTTCCAAGAAACACCGTTACAAAGTGAAGATAAAGATCTATGGCTGAATCACATGTTTTTATAGCTAACGGTGCCTCAGTCAAAATACCTCCTACATTCACTAGTGAAGATTATCATTATTGGAAGGACAGAATGTGGCTCGTCATAGAATCCACACATATTGATCTTTAGGATATCATTGAAAGTAGTCCATATATTCCAACTGACTACAAAGGGAAAAGCATTTCTTGTGACGAATGGTCAGATGATTAGAAAGCTCGTATTCAATTAGATTTAAAGGCCAAGTTTTTTTAAAGTTATACATTAAGTAAAAGTGAATATGATAAGGTTCATGGATGTGAATCTGCAAAGGAAATGTGGGACACATTAGCCATTGCACATGAAGGAACAAAGCAGGTGAAAGAATCCAAGATTGGTATTCTTGTTCATCAGTATGAGCTGTTTAAGATGAAAGATGATGAGTCTATTGATCAACTATTTAGACAATTTCAAACAATCATTAATGGACTTAAAGCTCTAGGGAGAATCTGCGATAGTCAAGATCATGTCAGAAAGATCCTAAAAAATCTTCCAAAAAGATGGAGACCCAAAGTAACAGTAATACAAGAGGCCAAAGATTTAAGCAAGATTAAGCTAGATGAATTGCTTGGTTTACTGGAAATCCATGAAGTAGAGCTTAATGTGGAAGATAAACCCAGAAGGGACAAATCTATTGCATTGAAGGCTAGTCAGAAGAATTAAAAATACAGAGAAATTGAAGCTCGTCTTCAAAAGCATTAAAGATTGAAGAAATCAAGAATGACGATGCTAGTGAATCTGATCACGATTTAAGTGAAGATGAAAACGAACTATCTTTCATTTCAAGAAAGATTAGAAGGATGTGGAAAAAGAAAACTAAAGGAAATAAAGATTCCTCTTTAAAAAGGATTAGTAAAAACGAATTGAAGAATGAGAAAAGCTCTATCGCCTGTTATAAGTGTAATAGATGGGGACATTACAAGTCTGAATGCCCCTTGCTCAAAAGAAAACAAAAGAAGAATCAAGGAAATAAAAAAGGCATGATGGCAACATGGGAAGATCTAGATTCATCTGAATCTGAATCCAACTCAGATTCATCAGAACAAGCAAACATATGCTTGGTAGCTAAAGGTGAAAGTGATGATGAGGTAATCTATGACTTTAATGATCTTCAGCATGCTTATTTAGAATTGATAGAAGATTCTCATACTATTCTAAAAAAATATAGATTGTTGAAAAAGAAATTTGTTAAAAATTCTAAGAATACAAAAATCTTAGAAAAAGAAAATGTCTGCCTTAGGAAACAAGTAGACAATATGAAAAAGAAAGTTACTATAGATAGATCTGAGGAGGTTAATCAGTTAAAATAAAGGATTAATATTCTTTTAGATAATTTATCAATATTTTCAAAGAGTACAAAAAGAATGAATGTTATAATTGGAAGTTATAGACATCTAGATGATAAAAGTAGTTTAGGCTTCTCTGGTAGAAATTCAATTCATAATAGAAATGTTTTTCATAATAGGAATTTTGTTTCTAAGAAGAAGAAACAGTATTCTTATTATTATCCTAAGAATAATTATAAGACTAACCCTAAAGGACTCAAGAAAATTTGGGTACCCAAGAAGGATATAATATATACTGCAGATCTCTCTAATTGGAAAAAGCAACTGTCATCATTAGTACTTAGATAGTGGCCACTCGCGATACATGATAGGCAGAAGGTTTATGTTCCTAGACCTCCAACATAAGCAAGGAGGATCAGTAAATTTTGGAGACAATTAGCAGGGCAAAATAATTGGGATCAGTAAAATTAGTAAAGATTCTTTTTCAAATATTGATAATGTTCTGCTAGTTGATGGTTTAAAGCATAATCTAATCAGTATAAGTCAATTATGTGATTCTGGCTTTGAAGTATCCTTTAATCAAAATTCTTGTTTAGTTAGAAACAAAGACGGGTCCATATTCTTTTCTGCCAAGAGACAAAACAATCTTTATAGGATTAATTTAGATGATTTGAGAAGTCCAAATATTCCATGTCTTATATCAAAAGATGATGAAAAACTGATTTGGCACAAAAAGTTAGGCCATGTTAGTTTTAAAAATATTTCCAAATTAGTCAGAAATGATTTGGTAAGAGGTTTACCACAGATAAAATTTAACAAAGATTTCTTTTGTGAGAGCAGTCAGAAAGGAAATTAGGTTAAAACATCCTTTTCTTCTAAAAATATTGTAACTTCGTCTAAACCTCTAGAGTTGTTACATATAGATTTTTTTGGTCCAACCAGAACAGTAAGTCTTGGTGAAAAGAAGTATGGTTTTGTAATTGTTGATGACTTTACTAGATTTTGTTGGATATTGTTTTTATCGCATAAAGATGAATCTTTTAACTGCTTTAAAGTCTTATCCAAAAAGTTACAAAATGAAAAAGGGAATTCTATTACTAGAATTAGGAGTGATCATGGTGGAGAATTTGAAAATGAAAAAATTCAAAACCTTCTATGAAGAGAAGAGAATTTTCCATAATTTCTCTGCTGCTAGAACTCCTCAACAAAATAGAGCTGTAGAAAGAAAGAATATGACGATTCAGGAAATGGCAAGGACTATGCTATGTGAAATGAATATTCCTAAGTACTTTTGGGTAGAAGCTGTAAATACAGCTTGTTATATTCAAAATAGAGTATTTTTGTGACTTATTTTAAATAAAACTCCATATGAGTTATGGAAGGGAAGAAAATCAAATATTTCTTACTTTCATCCTTTTATTTGCAAATGCACTATCTCAAATACAAAGGAAAATTTGGATAAATTCGATTCTAAGATCATTTTAGGAATTTTTCTAGGGTAATCTATTATATCTAAAGCTTATATAGCTTATAATCTTGTTTCTAAATCTGTTGATGTATCTATGCATGTAAAGTTTGATGATGATTCTTATCTAGATAAGAGAGACGACTCTGATGATGAAACTCTATCTACTCCCTTAGTTAGTAACCCAGACGATTCACCATCAGTTGATCCATCTGATAAAGTAGTAGATCTTTCTGAGAATATTAGTTTGAGAAAAGATTGGAGATATAAATCTTCTCGCCCAGAAAATCAAATTATAGGAGAAACATCAGAAGGAGTGAGAACTAGATCTAAGTTTAGAAGAGAGGCTAATGTAGCTTTTATTTCTGAATTAAAATCTAAGAAAATAGGTGAAGCTCTTCAAGATGAAGCTTAGATTTTAGCTATACAAGAGGAGTTAAATAAATTTACTAGGAATAAAGTCTGGTCTCTAGTCCCTAAACCATCTAATAAATCTATCCTAGGAACTAGATAGGTATTCAAGAATAAACTAGACGAATTAAGAAAGGTATCCCGTAACAAAGCTAGATTAGTAGCCCAAGACTATAATCAATAAGAAGGAATAGAATACAATGAAACATATGCTCCTGTAGCTAGATTAGAAGCTATTAGGATCTTACTTGCATATGTCATTTTTCATGATATAAAACTATTTCAAATGGATGTGACAAGTTCTTTTTTGAATGGTTTTATAGATGAAGTTTATATAAAACAACCCCCTCATTTTGAAGACATTAATAAACCCGATTATGTGTATAAACTTCATAAAGCTTTGTATAGATTGAAACAAACACCTTGTGCTTGGTATGATCGTCTTAGTTCTTTTTGATTAAGAATGATTTTATTAGAGAACAAGTTGATAAAACTTTATTTCAAAAATGTATTAAAAATGATTTTATTGTTATTCAAATATATGTAGATGATATCATTTTTGGTGCAACTTCTAAGAAGTTATGTTCAAATTTTGAGACTCTTATGAAAAGTGAATTTGAAATGAGTATGATGGGAGAATTAAAGTTGTTTCTTGGTTTGCATATTAGACAGAATGAAGAAAAGATCTTTATTCATCAACAAAGTATATCAAAGAACTGTTAGTCAAATATAAATGGAAAATGTTAAACCAATGTCAACTCCTATGTATCCCTCAATCATCTTATCTAAAGATGAAGCTGGTAAGAAGATTGATCAAACTCATTTTAGAGGAATTATTAGTTCTTTACTTTACCTAACTGTAAGCAGACCTAATATAATGTTTAGTGTTTGTTTGTGTGCAATATTTCAAGCAGATCATATAGAATCTCATTATATTGCTGTTAAAAGAATATTGAGATACTTGGCAAGTTCTACTGATCTTTGCTTAATGTATGAGAAAGGTAAAGATTTTAGGTTGATTGGCTACTGTGATGCTGATTATGCTAGAGATAGGATTGATAAAAAAAGTACAAGTGGAGGTTGTCACTTTCTTTGTCATAATTTAATTCTTGGTCAAGCAAGAGACAAAGTTTAGTTTCTCTATCTACTACACAAGCTGAATACATGTCAGCTGCAAGTTATTGTTCACAAATATTATGGATAAAGTATCAATTAGAAGACTATTCTATCCAAGAGGATCAAATTCCAATCTTTTGTGACAACACAAGTGCTATCAATCTCTCAAAGAATCCAATACAACACTTAAGGGCAAAGCATATTGAAGTTAGACATCATTTTATAAGAGACTATGTACAGAGAGGAACTATCAATCTATAATTTTTTGAGACGAATCAACAATGGGTAGATATCTTCACCAAACCCTTAAGTGAAGACAGATTCAAAGAGATAAGATGAAGTTTGAGCATGGTTATGTTAAATGATCATTTGTTTAAAACTCCATAACCTAGATAATGTTTATAACCTCACTTTTTTATCTTTCTCAATCGTTTCTATATACTAACCTCACTTTTCCAAGCGAAATAATTTTCTGTGTTTAGTGTTTATACATTGTAGATTACAAGAATGTCGAAATCTCTTGCCTATAGGAGACTTGTTGATTTCATTTCTCTCAAAGAAGATCTAATTGATATCGAACTTGAGATTAAAGCAGCTGGATGGGAAAATTTCTTCAATATACGAGAACTGGTGTATCCAAATGAAGTATATGAGTTTTGAAAAAATGCAAAGGTGGTAGATAACACCTTGGTATCTGTGTTAGACAGATTGTCAGTTATTGAGTCATAAGATTCTATTGTGAGGGTTACTGAATGTCCAAATGAAGGAGAAAAGCTGTTCAACAATACAAAGTGGATTGCTCAAATTCATTTAAATGAAGATAATATCAATCGAAAACTATATGGATCGAGTTCTTTAGGAGTCAAGAAGTCTTCAAACCTAATTCTGAAGGCTAAGGTTCTTCATTCAATTCTCTTCACTGTATTTTACCAAGAATGGGATTGAAGGATTTTGTGAAGACGAGTGATGAACAATGTCTATTTTATCTACTCACACATAAACCTATTAATCTTCCGTTCTTGATTCTGACTTATATGATGAGGACTTAGGAGGAGTATCGTCTGAAGAGTGGCTCATTACCTTATGGTATGCTATTGATGAGATTATTCAAAGAATCTGGAATCCTACTTGATAGGGGAAACAAAGTAAGGTTGAATATTAAGAGTGTAATCAATACCTCTACTATTTGTAGAATGGGGATTAAGATTGAAGCTGAATCGGATAAAGATGTCATATCGAAAGCACATTCTAAGGGGGAGCTTTCAATCAGAAGAAGTAGAAAAGAAGATGTTTCATCTGGTATGCAACAAAACCTCAATCAACCGAAAGAATCTCAACTGAGCTGACAAAAGTTGAACAATCATCTTATAAGTCAATTCAAGCTAAGACGATTCCTGAAAGGAAGAAAAGTGTAAAGGTTCAACAACCAACTCACAAAGTGCCTTTAAAGAGGAAGGCTGAGACACTTCAATCAGAAAGACCTGAGATGTCTAGAAGGTCACCAAGATTGCAGAAAAAGCAAAATATTCTGACTTTTAATCAAGTTTCTAAAAGTGTAATAGAACAACAAGAGTAGCCTGGTAAAGCAATTGTCCCTATACCTCAGACTCAATCAAAACAACTGTCTGGAGAGACAGAGATAAAAAGTAAGTTAGTATTTGAGAAAAAGAAGTCTCAACAACTTCAAAGTTAGTAAAAGAACAAAGGAAGACAAAGATGACTCAGAAAAGAAAGGTTGAAAAGTAGCAACCAATCTATAACCTTCCTCAACTAAATAAGAAAGAAGATTTAAAGATGAAGATTATAGAAGAATCAATACTTGATCAAAATAGAGATTCGATTATCATTAGAGAATCTCCTAAACAGAAAGTTAAGGTTTAAGTTAAACCTGTAACTATAAACGATCAGACGATACATCTTCTTAGCCCTAAAAAAAGAAGATTGTATGGTATTCTGCGAGATGAAAAGGCAGAACCATATCCATTGAAGATGACTAAAAATCCTTACACAATCTATCTAGTGACAAGAAGAACAATGATATAGATTATACTGGATGTACAACCTAGACGTCTAATATTGGTAGACAACAAAGATAAAGGCAAGAAGAAGAAATTCCCTAAGAAGTAACAAGATGATCTCAGAGGAGAAGAAATTCGAGTGGCAATAAAGAATATAGATGATGAATGTCATACAGCTCAACCTGTAGGCATATATATTTCTCATTACATTTCAAGACCATCAGGAAGCAACTTTGGCACATCAACCGTAGATGAAAGTTTCAAGGTAGTTAGGAAAATATCAGAAGGAAGATACAAAAAGATTACAATTGAAGTTATCAATTTCTATTTAGAAACCTCTGTGCACTTACTTGTTTGCTTTAAACCCATAGGTTTCATTTCTTCTGTCAAAGATATCTTACACCTTATAGAAAAACCCATTTTGAAACTACCCTACCCTGATGATCTTGACATTCCCCCACAAACACAATTTTTTCAATTACCCTCCATTGAAATTATTGAATTAAACGATTCAATCAGAAAACCCTCTGTCTCTGAGTATCTTCATCCACGAAGTGAAAAGCTACAAGACTCTATTGATAATTCAGAGTGCTTGAAGAATTTCATCACATAGAATGAAGCTAGTCAAAAGCAGAAGGAAGAACATGAAGCCTTAGCTAAACATATTTAAGAAATTGATACTAAGGTTAATAAACTAAGTGATTCAGTAGGTGATCTTCAAAAGGAAGTAGCACTTCTATGTGTGATTATAGAAGAAGACCTCAAGACGATCAGCACTGATATCAAACATATGTTCTCTGAAATATTGAAGCATCTGAAATGATTCTTTTTGATTAATAACAAACAGGGGAGAATAATAGAAAGCAAAGGAGAAGGAGGATATTTTATTTTGGAGATTTTATTTTATCTTATTTTTTATGCATTGTATATCTTACATTATTTGTCTAAATAAATAAATTTTATTTGAAAATTATTCATCTGAATATCCTCTCATTTATCTTCTAATATTATGATTATTTTTTATCATCAAAAAGGGGGAGATTGTTAAGTCAAGGAGACTTCACTCCTTCTATTGATTTTGATGAAAGTCAAATAATAGTAATAATAGAAGAGTGTGTAAACTGTTTTGATAAGTTTGTTAAGTATGTAGATAAATGTAAGAGGCACAAACCATTAAGTCAAAATGATATTCAATCGAAGTCATTAAACAAAGCAAAGTCATTAGACGAAGCAAAGTCATCAGACAAAGCAAAGTCATCAGACGAAGCAAAGACATAAGAAGAATTATACAAAACAAATCAAGACTTCATAATTGAAGAACAACTTACAACATTAGTTAGTTAGTTAGTTAGTTGGAGTTGGATATAGGACTTAACTAACAACTGATCTCTGAAGATTCTACAAGCAGTTTTCAAGAAGACAGTTGTAAGACACAACCTTACAACTCTGAACCTTCAACTCTCAATTCTTTACTTACGATACTGTACACAATAGCTTGAGTGAAAAGAAGAAAGAAGAGAGATCAAGTCGACCTGTAACGTGAGTTTAGAAGACTCAAAATCTTTTCAATGAAAGTGAAGGCTACAGCCTGAAGAGGCTAAGATAACAGATAAAGAATACTTTGTGAAAGAGACCTGAAGAGGCTCTGGAAGTGTGAAATAATACCTGTAAAAGTTGAAAGAGATAGTGAAATCTCATATATACTCTGAGGATTAGACGTAACCCTAAAGTTCAGGGTGAACCAGTATAAATCACGGTGTCATATTCTCTAACACTTGTCTCTTTAATTTCATTTTGTTAGAAGAATAGATACTATTTTCGCTGTTGCATTACTCAAACGAATTAAGTGAGTTGTTTTGTAAATTGTTTAAATCTTTTAAGAAAATCAAGAAGTTTTTAAATATTTGAATCTTAGACGATTTATCACAATTCAACCCCCCTTCTTGTGTATTCTTACATATTACGTGATTTTTATAATAACAAGTGATTTACTTTACCTTGTTACTGCATTGTGTGTTGTGTGTTTGTTTTTTTGTTTACTTAAGGACAAGTAAATATTTAAGTGTGATGATGTTGATAATTGTGATTTGCATGATATTTTAGGGTTCAATTTGTTAGGTATTTTGTAACATCCCCTCACCTATGGGAAGGGTAATATGGTAATTTGGAACGGGTTAGGAGTGTTTAACATTACATTGCTATATTCATGCATTCATATATGCACATGAATAGTGAATAGTGAATTTTTGCACATGTAAATGATTGTACAT
>JANZXR010037649.1:0-13921 GCA_027575705.1 Erythroxylum echinodendron | reverse complement strand
AAAACTAACCTTAGCTTATGATTGACACGTACATTTTTCATTATGGTTTCAAAGTGAAATGCACCCATAATTGATAAGCAACTTTTCATTTATCAAACGTTTTATATGTGTGCCACAAGAAGGAGAAAATTATACCAACTTTTCATAATCTTCGAAGACCCATTGCCTTTACATGTTTAACAAAATGAAATGGTGACAATGGCTTAGTTATAGGGTCAGACACCATTAGGTCTATAGATATGTACTCTATCTTAATTTCTCCATCTTCTATTGCATCTCTAACAAAATGATACTTCATGCTAATATGCTTAGTCTTTCCATGATATTTAGGTTCCTTAATGTAAGCCAAAGCTTCCATACTATCACAATAGATAGTTATGGGCCTTTCTAAAGGCACAATTGACCTTAAGGCTGAATAAAATTTCCAAGCCACAAGGCCTCTTGTGAAGCTAAGGCACTGGCAACAAATTCAGCCTCCATTGTTGACAATGCTATGCAAGTTTGTTTTCTGGTACTCCATGAAATAGCTCCATTATATAGCATGAAGACATACATAGCTAGATGTAGATTTGCATGAATTACGATCACCACCCCAATTAGCATCAATGTAGCCATATAAACCAAGATTCTCTCCTTGGTAGCATAGCCAATAGTCCTTTGTACCCTTGAGATACCTAAGGATCTTTTCACACACTTCCAATACTCAATTCTAGGGTTAGAAGAATATCTTGCCAGTAGACCTACTGCTTGGGTAATGTCAGGTTGTGTACATAACATGGCATACATTAGACTTCAAATGGCACTCAGGTATGGGATTTTTTTTCATTTCCTTCTTTTCTTGAGTACTACGAGGACACAAATCTTGCCTGAGCTTGCAACCATATGCAAGCTGTGTACTAATTAGTTTTGAGTTTGTCAAGTTGAACCTTGCAAGAATCTTATCAA
This sequence comes from Erythroxylum echinodendron, assembly GCA_027575705.1. Classification (NCBI taxonomy): domain Eukaryota; kingdom Viridiplantae; phylum Streptophyta; class Magnoliopsida; order Malpighiales; family Erythroxylaceae; genus Erythroxylum; species Erythroxylum echinodendron. The sequence goes on along the minus strand of JANZXR010037649.1, from coordinate 12,976 downwards.
TATAAGGTTATTGAGACAAGGCCAACAGCTTGGCTTTCCTATCTCTTAGGATCTTAACACCAAGGATATAGGTAGCTTCTCTCAAATCCTTTATGTCAAAGGTGGAAGAAAACCATCCTTTCATGATTTTCAACAAACTCAACCCATTACTTGCTATCAATATGTCATCCACGTATAGAATCATAATGGCAAATTTGGACCCATAAGTGTACATATAAACACAATGATCTTCATGCATCATCACAAAACAAAAGTTTGTGATTGCATCATGAAATTTAAAGTACCATTGTCTTGAAGCTTGCCTAAGACTGTATATAGACTTCTTAAGTCTACATACTTTGTGCTCTTGACCCTTTTCAACAAACCCCTCGAGTTGTTGCATGTAAATCTCCTTTCTCAAATCACCATTGAGAAAGGCAGTCTTTACATCTATTTGATGTAATTCCAAGTCCAAATAAGCCACAATAGTAAGTAATAATCTGATGGAATTGAATTTGACAATAGGAGAGAAGGCATCTTTACAATCTAAGTTCCAAACCTCATTGAGAAGAAGGAGAAGCTATTTTAGATCTCCAACCATGAAGAGTTGGAGAAGAAGGAGAAGCTATTTTAGATCTCCACAAGGGATGTAAAACATCAAGCATACAAGGAGTTATTCCACCATCTTAGTGACATGCGTAGGATCTTGTATGCTTATGAAATCATGAGATTTCTTGTTTGAGTTATGATCTAAAATCAACTCTAAGTTTATAATGATTATTCAATTCTTGGAACAACATGTTCGACTTGTTGAAGAAGGCTAACTGTAATGTGTAACTAGAAATAACTAGTTCTCTAGAATTAGGTTGTTTTGAGCATCTTTTGGCCTTATGGTGTAATTTTTTTACGACGAATTCAATCGTGCTTTGGATATCTTAATTAAGTTATTTAGGACTTATTTAAGTTCGTTTTAGTCGTAGATAAGCCACCTCACCATTTGGGTGTTTGGGCCTAAATAGCCCATTTTAAGTTTGTTTGTTATGAGTTTATAAACTTGGGCCAAAATCCACATCACATCCTTATAGGATTATTGTTTTATAAACTAAAGCTATAGCATTATTTTTAGTTCACAAACACTCTAAAACTCATTTATAACAAGATTTTGATTGATTTCTAAATTCAGTAAACACATTGAGTATTCTCTGTATTCCTTTAGTGAAATCCTTTATGGTTTTCTTTAAAGACTTTATTTTCACTCATCAAAAGCCATTTGTTTTCACCCAATCAATTTCTAATTCTATTATTGTGGCCACAGAAATACCTTATTGAGTCATTAACTCAATCTTATTCATATAGAATGTTCCTTAGATCCTAAATCCATAGTTTTTGCTTTATTTGATCTAACGTGAAGATCATATCATAACCTAAGTAAGAAATTTAAATACAATCGCAAAATTATACTAACACTAGTGATTAAACAAATTTTATAGCCCAATTAAAATGAAGCATGTTGAGTAATAACACAAAATGAATTAAAGCACTTAATACATTTTAAATTAAAACAAGTGGAGCAAGATGTTAGTTATGGAAATCTTCAATTTAGATACCATACACCCCCAATAGCTAAAGAACTAAGATACATATAGAATGAAAATTAACACCCTCCACAATTAGTGGAAAGCTGGATCATTCAAGTTCAAAAGTAAGAAAAGAAATATTCCAATCACTTTATCAAACAAATGATGATAATATGATTAGAACAGCACTTTGAATCCTCCAAAATGCCATAAGGATTTTAGGTTTTGAATGCCACAAACTATAGTTTGATAATTTCCAAAGTTAATGCAAGAACTTTAAACTAAACTCTCACTGAATGTTTTTGGGAGAGTTTTGTTAATGACGACCCCACAATTTGTTACTCCTTATTAGAATTAAGAGACACTAAAACCAATGCTTAACACAAATTGTAATCGCCCATTTGATAATAGCCCCATAACTTGTAACTTCTTATTCTAATTAAGAGACATTAAAACTCACACCTAAAAAATTAAACCCTAATTTTTGCATGTTGAATTCACACAGTAAATAACTCATGCCCAACTTAATAAAGTTAAAAAACACAAAATAATAGTCTAAGATCCAAACACACATAATCAAGGTTTATTGGTGTTTTATTCTTCAACGAGCTAGATTGATTCAAACAATTTGAGTTGGATCATTGTCTTCATGATTTGGACATGTTTCAATCATGATAACAATCTTAATTTCTTCTTGCACACATAGACTTAGTTAAGCTTGTCCCTTCGAAATGTCTTCAAGTAAGCTAATTAATACTTCTTTCATCGTTTTAGCTTTAACTCTTGTCATTGGCCCTCCATGAATGGTTAAAGGATCTTGCTTCTTGATGTCACCTCCAACTTTGGCTAATTCATCCTTCTGTTTATTTGTTATAAATCCTTTAATCCTTATTCTTTATGTAATAAACATATTCTCTCTTCAACAACATGTAGAACAATGATTAATCTTATAAATCCATCTTATTTATCTTGAATATTAATCCGTACTTTCTTGCTTCTCCATGATTAGTCCTTGCAAAGCTATATTCATACATTTGGTCTTTCCCCTAGGTATTAAACCTTCAATTCCGTGAAAAGGATCATAAGATTGGTTGGCAATAAGTGTCGGAGCAAATGATATCCATCATTCCCTCCCTTCTCAAAAGTATTTGTCCTTGTTGATCACCTACATTGTACAAAGATAAATAAGTAATATTAAAAGTAGCACTCACATTACTTTAGTAGCTTGACAAATCTAGTTTTTAGGTATCGTCATTGATCTTATCCAACACTTGAAATGGTACATCTCCCCTAGTAGACTTTCTTTGAGCATGAAACCTCTCTTTATGCATATGAACCCCAAAACCTATTCTCTAGGTTTAAAAATAACCTTTATATGCCTTTTATTAGGATGCCTTGCATATTGGTCATTCTTTCCCTATATGTTAGCATGAACCTTGGCATGCAAATCCCTAACAAAATCTACCTTAGGTTTACTAACGAAATCAACAAGTTCTTTAGTAGGAAAAGGCAACATATTCAAAGGAGCTAAAGAATTAAATCTATACACAATTTTAAAAGTGAAAGAATAGAATAGAAGTAATTGACCTATTGTATACAAACTCAACAATGTGACAAACATTTTTCCCATTATTTTAAGTTTGTTTGAATGATAGCATGTAAAAGACTAGTAAGAGTGCTATTAACTACTTCAGTTTGTCCATCCATTTAAAGATATACATGAGTATAAAACAAGAGTATAGTTCTTAACTTATTCTATAAAGTAAGCCAAAAATGGCTTAAGAATTAAAATCTCTATCGTTTCATATTGCTCTAGGCAATCCATACAAAACATACTATTTCCTTAAAAAACAAATTAGCAATATGTGTTGCATGTTTGGTTTTAAAACATTCAATGATGATAAGCTCTTCACCTTAGATCGGATGAAACACAAATCATAGATTCATGTTCCAAGGATCATTCTATATGAATCAACGTATTTCTGCCATACCCACAGAATTAGAAAGGGAATGGCGGTCATAAGGAATTGGTCTTGGTCTTCAAGCCTTTTCTTGAATGAAAATTAAGTCTTCAAAGAACATAAAAAAGGATTTCTCTAAAGTAATGTAATGAACACTCAATATGTTTATTGAATATGGAAATCAATCAAAATCCCATTACAAACAAGTTTTAGAGTGTTTTTATACTTAATTACCTAGGTCAAGTCCCACTAAGATAGAATGTGGATTTTTCCTTAAGTTTGCAAACTCTTGACAAATAAGCTTAAAACGGGCTGTTTAAACACAAAATAAACCAAACAGCTAAGTGGGTTTATCTAAGGCTAGAATCCACTTAGTTAAGTCCTAAATAACTTAATTAAGAAGTCCAAACATAGTCTAACTCTTCCTAAATAGATTACATCATATGGCCCAAACTAGCTAATTGTAACAGACCAATTATTTCTGGTCGTACCATATAATTGGCCTTCCTCAACAAGTCTAGCATGTTGCTCCAAGCCTTGAATAATCATTATGAACTTAATTGATGTTTTAGAGCTTCCATTGCTTATATATCCACTATTAAATTATGAAGAGCCTCTTTAGCAATTTTAGCCCACAACCATGTCATCAATCCTCTAAGATTCTCCAATGGATCTTTTGCCTTAGTGACAATTTGTTGAGCTTGTTTAAGTGTTTCTCCTTGATTTACAAGCTCTCCAACACATCCCATTACTTTTAAGCTTTTTGAAGCCACTTCTAACATTAAGAATATGAATTGAAATAGGATTCCTAATGATGTGAACCTTACTAAGAGTAGTAAGACCTAATAGCAAAGATTGATAACTTTTCCCTAGAATGGTCCAAGAGACTAGATATATGAAAGGAAGTTAATCCCATTGTTTGTATGATCAAAAAGGAACCTAATAAATAAGAAAGGTTTTAGATACCAAACTTAAGAATAAAGAATATAAGGTGATTGGTAAGCCTAAACTATGAACACCACAAGTTAAACTTGTAAATTCAAATATTTTAGTAAGAACTAAGAAAGAGAATGCTCTCTAAAACGTTATTGATGGCAGTTATGTCTTATAAAAGCACAAAATGTGCCTTTAAAGGAAGGCATAGAGTCTTAAAATCTAAACTTAACTCCAATTTTGATTTTGTTTTAGAAATAATGTGCTTTCTTGAAATAAAAGAACTTCTAGAATAAACTTAATCCCCTAATTTGTAGGTATAAAATAGGAAAATAAGTCCAAAAGATATGCAAAAGAATAAGGAAAACAAATACAACTTAGAATTGATAAGAAATAAGGAAACAAATACAACTTAGAATTGATAAGAAATCCCTCCAAAATAGGGAAAAAAAAGTCACATAGTCAACAATGCCTTATGATTCTCATGTATGTGTCAAACAGTATACTTCTGAGAGCCATAACTTGAGCTACGAAGATCTAAATGACCTAATTCTTAATCTGTTAGAAAGATGCTTCATAGTTTCGGTGAACTTGGAGTTCTATCACCTTCTTGCATTTTATAACTAAAACATTTTACTGCTACATTTATTGAATTAAATTTACTAGGTTTGAATTTGAGGATTCATTTAATTCTTCAGAGCAACTTTAACTTTTAGCATACATGCCTTCAATTAGCCCAATTAGAGCTTCTTTTAATCTTCTTAGTTATTGCCCTTGTGATTGGCCCTCCATAATGCTCAATGGATCATAATTTAGTGTTTTACTTTTAACTCCCTTTGGATTCTCATTGTTCCCTATCTTCTTTAAAGGATTTATTCACGAATCATCACCAACATCAAAAAGAGATAAATTAGCAACATTAAAAATAGCATGAACATTATACTAACTAGGAAGATTTAAGCTATATGCATTATCATTGACCCTTGCAATCACTTAATTAGGACCATCCCCTCAGATGCAATTTAGATTGCCTTTGAATTAGAAATAACTCTTATGCATATGCAACCAAACCCAATCATTAGTCTCAAAATCAACTTGTTTTCACCCTTTATTAGCTTGATTAGCATTGTACTCCATTCTCCTTTCAATATTTTTCATTGCGTTCTCATGAGTTTTCTGGACAAAATCTTCCTTCTTTTGATTATCCAAATTTACATGCTCATCAATAGGTAAAGGTGATCAATCTAAAGGAGTAGTGAACTAAAACAATATACAATTTTAAAAAGTGAAAATTTAGTTGCATTACGAACATGTCTATTTAATCAAACTTAATATGTAGCAAACATACTTCCCAAGTTTTCAAGTTCTTTTGAATTGCAGCATGTGAACAAATAGATAAGCTTATATTAACTACTTCATCTTGCCCATCTATTTGGGGATGACATGCATTAGAAAATAAAAGTTTTGTTCCTAATTTATTCCACTAAATTTTTCCAAAAGTAAGTTTGAAATCTAATGTCATATGAAGAAATCATACTTTTAGGCATGCCATGCAATCTTACGACCTCCTTGAAAACCAAATCAAAAACATGGAATGAATCATGAATTTTATGGCATGGAATGAAATGTGTCATCATCAATAACCACACATATAGAATCATCACCCCTTTTAGACCTGATATGAATCAACAAGGATGATTCGGCCAAGGTTGAAGCTAACAGCAGGAAGCACTATCCTTTAGCCATTCATGGAGGACAAGAGCTAAAGTTAAAAGGATGAATGAAGCATTAACTTGCTTACTTGAAGACATTTGTAAGGAACAAGCTCACCTAAATTCTATCAAGGGTTTATGTATGCAAGAAGAGATTAAAATTATTAAAAAGATTAAAAATATTGAAATCATGAAGATAATGATCCCACCCATATTGTTTGAATCAATTCACCTCGTTGAAGAATAAAAAACCAATCAACGTGATTATGTGTGTTTGGATCTTGGGATGTTATTTTGTGTTATTTTGAACTTTAGCAAGTTAGGTTTGTGTTATTTTCCATGTGAATTTAGCATGCATGAATTAGGGTTTTAATTTTGTTAAGTGTGAGTTACAAGTCGTTTAACTAAAAACATAATCAATGATCTCAACAAGGAAACATAAAGCAATTCAGACCTAATTTCCTTGAATTCTAAATTCAACAAGAAAGGTAAAACAAAAATAATAGAAAGAAAATCGAGGGAGAAAAGAAAAAAAGAACTTAAAGAATTAGGTAATATTAAACGTCCATAAAAGGAAAAACAAGAAAGAAAAGAGACTTAAGCAAGAATAAGGAAAGTAAAATTTATTTAGAAAAAGATTGCAAAAAGACATAAGATAACAAGAGATAAAGCACGAATAAAAAAGAAGAATTAATATAGAAAATGATTACAAAAGGAAAGAAGATAAAAAGAAACAAAGCTTGATATAAACCTTAGTGAAGCAACACCTAATGTTGGAATTTTATAGCTTAAGTGGTACAAATTCCATTTGACGCACTAAGATATACGTGAAAGTGGTTGGGTTTCATGTAAGGAGCTAACCCTCAGCTCAAGGGAGCTGAATGAAGCTCATGTAAGCCATAAGTGGCTTGCCATGACTTTCCTTCCGCTCAAATGTCTAAAGAAAGCTTAAGGTGAGCTAGTAGGAGCTCTTTAAAACTAGGTAATAGCTAGAAAGCTATGGATAAGCTCAATTAGACTCAACTGAGATTACCCCAGCTTGTCTTTGATTCTTGGGAACTAAAGCTAGCTATAAATGTGTTCACACTATTTAAGCTAAAAGATCTAATTACAGAGCATGAGTTGGAGTTGAAATCCAAAGTTTAATGGGTGAAATTGGTGGTGCTAGATAAAGGAATCTAGCATGCTTGAGTGGACAATGGACACTAGGGTGTACCATCAGTTGTAGCACGCTATAATGCATCTTCCCATGTATGCACTTAGAGTGCAAGTTCATTGTATCCACATAGATGCATGAATTTGGCTAAGAAAGGATGAATTCGGCCAAGAGGTCGAATTCGAACAATGGGGAAAATTCATCACGTACCTTGCCTTAGAATGAACATACATGACACCCTTTCACCAAAGTATATGTACTTTGGATGAAAGGATGTGTTGTTTTGGCCAATGGTTGTGACCATTCTGCCAATGAGGGGTTTATGTACAAGAATGAATGGTCATGAGTGTACCATCATGACTTTAAGTGAAGATACATAAGAGGGGTTTATGTACAAGGATGAATGGTCATGAGTGTACCATCATGACTTTAAGTGAAGATACATAAGAGGGGTTTATGTACAAGAATGAATGGTCATGAGTGTACCATCATGACTTTAAGTGAAGATACATAACTCTTGGAAGAATCATAATGTTTTGCCAAGAGACGTAACTCTTGTAGGAGTCATGACTTTTCAAAGACACCTTTTGGTGGCCTATAAAAGGGAATCTCGTAGTTCCTTTGAGTGAGGTTTTTTTTCTTTGGCCAAATACTACACTCTTCTCCTCATCTTTGAGCCGAAAACGCTGCTTCTTTCAAGTCTTCATGCGTTGAAGTGCTCTCCTATAAAATAGTTGTTAAGCTTATTAAGAGCATTGTGGCTGAACCATAAGTATTGCTAATTTTATAAGTTAGCAACTCTTCTAACCTTACTGCATTGTGACGAGATCAGTTTACTCCATCCATTTCAACCAAGACAATTTGGAGAAAAAGGAGAAGCCATAATGGATCTCCGCAAGGGAGGTAAAACATCAAGTATACAAGGAGTTATTCCGTTGCATTTCAAGTTAGTATATCATCCTACCCTTTTTAGTGACATGTGTAGGATCTTGTATACTTATGAAATCATGAGATTTCTTATTTGAGTTATGATCTAAAGTCAACAAATGGTATCAGAGCTTTAGGTTGAAATCATGATTGTAAATGATTTTATGATTATAAAATTGACATAATAATATGTTGGTATATATTTTTAATGCAATTATGATAATGGCATGTCAACGTATTTATTTATATATGTTTCAATGCTAAATTGAAGGCATTATTGAGAACATGTTTTGTGAAATAATAATGAAAGCATGTTGAAATATTTCTAATTGAATGTTATACGCATTTTTTTGCCATGTTTTAGCATGAAATAGTTGTTTCTCATGCATGTTGCTTGATTAAGTCTTATTGTGGTAGAAATTCACTTACATGTGATAATTATATCAATGTAGATGGCATGTAAGAATATTGTTTCTGAATTAAATAAAGACCTGAAGCTTAATGGAGATAATTACTCCATTTGGTAACAAAAGTTTCAATTCATCTTAATTGAGCAAGATACACTTGATGTGCTCTTCCATACGGTCGAGTTACCAGCGGTGGGTGGAAACTCTAATGCCTATGAGGCACATAAAAAGAAAGATTTTATGGCACATGTTACTCTCTTGAGTACTATGATTGATGAACTCGTGGTGGATTTCTCTATGCTTGAGTCGGACAAAGCCATACGGAATTGGGCCAAGACTAAGTATGAAGATGTTTCTTTGGAGAAACAAAGAGCTATGATGATCAAGTTTGAAAATTATATTAAAAGGGCTGACCACACTATGAATGCCCACTTATGTGAGATGTCACACGTGATTCATCAACTCAAATCTGTTGGGCATGTGCTCACTGATGAGCAACAAGTTCAAGCAATAATACGTTCCTTGCCTGATGAGGAGCGGCAATTGATGAAGGTGAATTTATGCCACAACTCTCAAATCAAGTCATTTGATGACATTGCAAGGCACCTTTTGTTAGAGGCAGAGGTGATGGACATCAAGAACCATTCAAAGGCATATGTTGCTAGAACTTCCTTTCCCTGCAATAACAAGTTCAAAGGGAAGATGAAAAGGAAGGATGGTCAAGACAATAGGAACGATGCCACCCTGAAAAAGTTCAAAAAGAAACGCAACAAAGCCAAGTTGATGTGCTTCAATTGTGGCAATAAGGGACAATTTGCCAATGACTGAGAAGCATCTCCTAAGGTACATGATCCCTTTTCTACTTCATTTGTGCATGTTGTGTCATACACGTACTTAACTAAATCTGATTTTTTATGGATTATAGATTTGAGAGCAACAAACCACATAGCCAAAGAAAAGTCGATTCGTGGCATTTAGGAAGTTGCCAAAGGGAGAAAAACATGTTTCTGTGGGGAACAATGCAAGCCTTGAAGTAGAAGGGATAGGAACTTTTAGAGTTCCTCTAACCAATGGACATTTTTTTTAATTGATGTTTTATATGTTCCTAAGATTTGTAGAAACTTGGTTTCTGTATGTTCCTTGTTCAAGTTCAGATATTGCTTGAATTTCTTTAATAAATTTATGGATATTATTAAAGATAATGCAGTCGTATTTTCTTGTTTAGTAAACAATGGGTTGTTTGAATTGAACGCAAGTGTTGCTATTTCTAGTTTCTATATAACAGAGGTTAATACTGAGATAACTTGGCATGAGCATTTTGGACATATTGGAAAGAAAGTATGACTAAGTTGGCTACACGTGGCTTACTTGGATCATTGTCCAACTCTCTATACCAAGTTGTCAATCATGTCTTATTGGCAAGGTTACAAGAAAGCCTTTTATCGAGGCAACTAGAAGTCAAGAAGCTTTACAATTAGTTCACTCCGATCTTTGTGGACCAATGAGAATTGTATCTGGACTTGGGTTTGATACTTCATCACATTCATTGAAGATTGTACTCGATTTAACTATATGTTCTTACTAAAGCACAAGTGTGAAGCATTAAGGTGCCTTGAAACATACTTGCACTTAGTGGAGAATCAATTAGGTAAAAGGATCAAGTCATTGAGGAATGATCGTGGTGGCGAGTACATGTCAAATGATTTTAAGGAATTTGTGACCATAAGGACATTGTGAGGCAACTCACACTTCCTTAGACTACACAACAAAATGGAGTAGCTGAAAGGAAGAATATGACTCTTATGGATATGGTGCGATCCATAATGGTTAAGGCCAACTTGTATATTGCCTATTGGGGGGATGCATTGCTAGTACAACACATATTTTGAATAGAGTGCCCTCTAAGTCCATTGATTCTATGCCATATGAGTTATGGTCGAAGAAAACCCCTAACTTAAGCTATCTTTGTCCTTGGAGATGTGTAGCTTATGTACGTGCTATAGATCACCCTCTTGAGAAATTAGGCCCTAAAGGGAGGAAGTGTGCCTTCTTTGGTTATTCTAAGCATTCTAAGGGGTATGTGTTCTAGAACGTAAGTCACAAGATTGGAAATGTCTTTGAATCAAGAAATGCCAACTTTATTGAGGATGAGTTCCCTAAAGTTGGTGAATGTTTTTATTTAGATGTGTTGGTTGAGACCTTTGTGCAAGGTTAGTCTAGTATTTTGGAAGCACCATTGACTATATCTTTTGTGGTAGAAGTTCCTCAACAAGAGGTTGTTCAAGTGCCTCCTACATGCCCACTTGTTAATGAACAACAAAAAGAAGTTCTTGATGAACAAGCTCAAGAAGGAGTTGAGGGAGTTCAAAATCACATGATCAAGCTATAAGGCAAGATCATGATGAGCCTCCTCCCATGCCTAATTTGAGACATTCAAATAGGCAATTTGGACAACTAAAAGAATGGTAGATTTGGGAGGAAAGTGAGGCAAACTTGGTGACAAAGTAATGTGGAAGAAGCTCTTGAAGGTGTTCATAAAGAGAAGTAGCTAATGGCAATGCAAGATGAGATGAATTCAATGCATCTCAATGAGGTTTGGGACTTAGCTGAGTCACCTCCTGTTTGAATGGCTATTGAGGGCAAGTGGGTTCTCAAGATAGAATTGAATTTTGATGGCACTATTGAAAAGTACATGGCTCGATTGGTGGCCAGGGGTTTCACAGAGAAGGAGGGTATATATTTTAAGGATACCTTCTCTGCTGTTGTGAAATTCAATTCCATCAAATTATTACTTGCTATTGTGGCTTATTTGGACTTAGAATTGCATCAAATGGATGTAAAGATCACCTTTCTCAATGGTGATTTGAGAGAATGGATTTACATTCAACAACCCGAGGATTTGTTGAAAAGGTTTAAGAGCGTAAAGTATGTAGACTTAAGAAGTCTATATATGGTCTTAAGCAAGCTTCAAGACAGTGGTACTTGAAGTTTTATAATGCAATCACAAACTTTGATTTTGTGATGATGCAGGAAGACCATTGTGTTTTTGTGTACAATTCTGGGTCCAAAATTACCATTATGACTATATATGTAGATGACATATTGATAGCAAGTAATGAGTTGAGGTTGTTGAAAACCATGAAAGGATGGTTGTCTTCCACCTTCACCATGAAGGATATAGGAGAAGCTGCCTATATCTTCGGTGTTAAAATCCTAAAAGATGAAAGCTAAAATGTTGGCCTTGTCTTAAGAACTTTATATTGATAAGATTCTTGCAAGGTTCAACTTGACAAACTCAAAACCAATGAGTATACCACTTGCATGTGGTTGCAAGCTTGCTAGAAGTCTAATGTTTGCCATGTTACGTACAGAGCCTAACATTAGCCAAGCTATAGGTCTACTAGCAAAGGTATTCTTCTAACCCTGAAATCGAGCATTGGAAGTGTATGAAAAGCGTCCTTAGGAATCTCAAGAGTAAAAAGGACTATTGGCTATGCTACTAAGGAGGGAATCTTGGTTTGCATGGCTACATTGATGTTGATTGGGGTGGTCATCTACATCTGGCTATATCTTCATGCTAAATAATGGGGATATTCTTGGAGTAGCAAGAAACAAACTTTTACAGCATTGTCAACAATGAAAGCTAAATTTATTGCCAGTGCCTCGGCTGTGTAAGAGGCTTTGTGGCTTGTAAATTTTTTTCAGTACTTAGGGTCAATTGTGCCTTTAGAAAGGCCCATAACTATCTATTATGATAGTGTGGTAGCTTTGACTTACACTAAGGACCCTAAACATCATGAAAAGACTAAGCATATTAGCATGAAGTATCATTTTGTTAGAGATGCAATAGAAAAGGTACAAATTAAGTTAGAGTACATATCTACGAACCTAATGATGGCTGACCCTATGACTATGCCATTGCCACCATTTCATTTTCCTAAACATGTAAAGGCAATAGGCCTTCGTAGATTATGAAATGTTGGTGCAATTTTCTCCTTCTTGTGTCACACATGTAAGACATTTGCTGAATGAAAAGTTGTTTATCAATTGTTGGTGCACTTCACTTTGAAACCACAACGAAAAATGTACGTTTCAATCATAGGCTGAGGTTGGTTTTCTCACATGAGCCATATGCCTTTACGTCTTTGCGTAAGATCAAGGATGAGGCTGCTAAAGTCTTAAATGTATGTTATCTCTTAAAAGGGATATGTGACTTGTGTGTCATACATTTAAGTGGGAGTCATAAACAACACACAACTTTAGTCTTATGGTCGTCTTGATTATGCATTTATCAAGATAAGGTGATCAAAGTCATAAAGTTTTT
>JANZXR010037628.1:0-13922 GCA_027575705.1 Erythroxylum echinodendron | reverse complement strand
GCATGAGATGTGGAAATTTACCACATCTGGACCCGTTTCTCAGGTCCGACCCGTTCTCTGGAAACGGGATGTTACACTAGGCCAATAGTCATATGTGACTTATTTACTGACATTGTGACTTATTAATAAATTATTATGATGTATTCTTTTAATATGCATGTATATTATTTATGTAATGTGATTTACATTCCATAAATAATATTACGCCTATATCCCAGTTATTCATAATACGCAGCGGAATGGACCATACTACACAACAAGATGTATAGTCAAAATTTCACAGCATGTACGAAATTATCTGTTGACGTAGATTGGTATTTGCTATCCATAAGAACTATTATAATTAAGACAAACTACACCATATACATGCATATTTAAAAGAATACCTACTAATATATTATTAATTTTTAATTATAATAGTTCTTAATTATCATAAGCGTAATATTGTTCATAAGCGTGATACTATTTTGCAGCATATTGTGAATAACTATGCATAATATATTATTATAATTCTTAATTATAATAATCTCTTTTAATTCTTAATTATAATAGTTCTTAATTGTCATTTTCATGAATTATTAAGTGTTTTTAATGTTCATAGTTAATTTTTAAGGCTAATTTTAGAGCCACTAGGATATATTGGTTGACTAATGCCTCAGTGAAGCTGACTAGTATCCTAAAAGAATAAACACCAAAATCCAGTGTATGATCTGATCTAATGTATAATCAAAGAGAAATAATTTCTCCCATTTATACAACCACAATTTGACATGTTCCTTACTAAATGTAGGAAATTCAATTTGATCTAACATATGATCAAAGATAAAGAATTTCTAATTCTTATACAACCAAAATTTGACATAATCCCTATTAAATGTAGGAAATTCATTCTTACTTAATCTTGTTGGGCTATGTATCCTTCCCTCTCTTGAAGGTCTCTAGTACATGTTCCTACTTATCCTTAGTTACAAAAAATGGATTTTCCTTATTCCATGTCAAACTTCTGCATCAGTTGAGTAATATGGATTTGAGCTTAATCATCTCCTTCTCTTTCTTGTCAATCCTATTTTGGGTATCTAATAAAGTATTTTTGCTCTTAGCTTTTCCCTATTAAATTTCTAACATTTTCCTTAATTTTCCACAACTTTTCTTCTCAATTTTTTTGATAAAATTTGGACCCAAAAGGAATCATAAACAAGAATTGAAGCAAATAAGAGTGAAATAAAAAGAGAAATTAAAGAGAGAATAGGAAGAAACTATTTATGTTATATTACCTAAGTAGTTCATTGCAAAACTACTACTTAGAAGGAAAAATAACCACTAAGTCAAGGATAAATGTCCTAGTTATCAGCTCTAAACATTTCTTTATATGGTGCATTTCATATAAAAGAGAACTATTGTAACAATGTCGTGGTATTATTCTTCTTAGTTTAATTTTTCCATAAACAAGTTACTCTTTTAATCCACAAAAAATTATACTTACAGAACTGTGAAAACAAGTTGTGGAAGAGAAACAAAAGTGCCTAATAAATTATTGGACATTAGACAGAGAAAGTTCAGAAAGCACCACTAGTTTATACTTATTCTGAATAATACAGGGCATGTAAATTTATACGTGAATTAGTAAGGACTACCTTGTAATATGATATTCTTGAGTGTTGGCACTAGAAAGCCCACTCTTGAGAGTTCTTCATGATAAGCCTAGTGAGGAAACATACTCATGGGCCTTGACACCACACTCCAACCCAAAACTTTAAGGTATTAGGTTTATAGGTCTTTTCCCCCTTATATGCCTCATACTAATTTCTTCTCTTTCCAATATAGGATTCCAACTCACACTTAAAATCTCAATAATCTCCTCGTTAAATGTGAATTTTCATATTGAGCTTGGGCTCTCCTTTGAGTGAAAGCCTTTTTCTTAACAACTTGAGTATATGGTGTCACCAAGAGCCCTTCTATTCCACTAGTTTGGGCCCATTAAAAGTCTGCTTGCTCTTCCATATGGGGATGGCAACTAAGAGATCCGACAACTATCTCCATACTTGTCCCTTTTCGAACCATCGACTTTGATACCCTTGTTGGCACTAGGGAGCCCACTTTCTTAGGAGTTCTTCATCATCAGCCTAGTGAGAAAACATACTCGTGGGCCTTGACACCATACTCTGACCCAAAACCTTAAGACATTAGGTTTATGGGCCCTTTTTCATTTATAAGCCCCTCACTAATTTTATCTCTTTCCAATTTAGGATTCTTACTCACACTTGAAATCCCAACATTGAGTAACCGATAAAGAATCAATACCTTGAGAAAAGGATGAAAAAAGCTCATAAAAGAGTAAATAGAATATGAAATCATAAACTCTCTAGAACGATGAGGTCAGTAACCTTTCTAATTAGCTTATGTTTTACATAGAACCAAATCTTTTCCTATAGTTGTTATATCCAACCTCAAAACTAAATAAGCAAATTGATTTGAGACAAAAATGGGTAAGTTAGATTAAAAATAAATTGGAAAATGAGTAAATTATTTAAAATTAGGTCTTTCTGAATAATTTTTATTAACTTAAATTAATTTTAAATATATTATAAGAAAAATGGAAATTGTAATCGAACTGATTGATAGTGACGTGTTAAACTATTTAACATAACAATATTGTAAGATATAAGTAATTAAATTAATAAATATAGTCACTTCTTTAAAATTGATAGAACTCTTTTTGTCTCTATATAATAGATCAAATAAATAAACTAACTATGCTGATTGGTACTTTATTTCCACTCCCTATCAATAGCTATACATTTAAGTTAGCAGCCACTATAGCCTCCTACTTTCGAGTCAGAAAAGCCTAACTGAAACCACCTTCAAGAGGATGTACGTGGTTGTATGAAGAAATAGAGTTTCTTGAGATTGTGGAAGAATTTGAAGTATTATCAAGTAAGTACATGTAAATCATTATGAGATATTGGTGTATGAGTTAGATTTGCTGATTTAGTTGTTATTAAATGATTATGTAAAAATGGACATTTTCATGTTTACTGTGGACGTAGGATGAGTTTGATGATATTTTTGTTTAAGTTTTCTTTTAAAGATTAAAGTGTTATAAGATAGTGTTTAAATGATTTTGGGAGTTGAAAGATCGTGGAAAATGTGTAAGAGATGAGTGTAAAAATTCATGAAGAACAAGTTTCATATATGCTCTATTTCACTGCCTATTATTCACTGTGTCTGTAAACCATCCATCTCTTCTCAGGGGCGTGAGACATAAGAGTCACTCCCATGATTTTTTCTTCCTCTAACCAAATTTAGTTTAAATTCATAATGGCTATGAAATGATTTTTAGGTTAAAAGGATAGGTTCAAGGTGATGTAGGGTATAAGAAAAAAATTATAGAAGGAGAAAATACAAAAAATGAAAGAATAGAAAAAAGTTGCAAAAAATATGCAGAGCGCGTGCATGAGTTTTTTGTTTTAGATGCTTGTATTTTAATCTTAATTTTTGGTTTGTTTATGAGTATGATGAGCTGTATGGATGTTGAAAATGAGGTTGTTATATGTTAGAGATGTTAGTTTAATTGAATGAAGAAGAGATGAAGAAGTAGTGCACTAGTTTCGAAGAAAGAAGGAGTGCAATGGTTTAGAAGTAGGTCATGATTGCAACGTGTTACAGTCAAGACTCTACTAGGCAAACATGGAAGTCGTGATCATGATCACGACAGGGCTGGTGATTTACAACAATCGCGATCACAACCCGAGGGTTGTTATAAAGGTGATTTTTATTGAACATGTGTTGGTATTTTGATGATATCTTAAGCTATAAATGTCCAAATGAGGTGATTATTATTCAAATTAAAGTAGATACATAATTCTACAACTTTATTGAAGATGTCTAAATTTAATTATAGCTTTAAGACTTTCAAAATCTGGTGTGAAATTGAGTCTTGACTAAGGTTATAATACCACCTGAGACAAAAATTATGTCTTGATGTTATCATAAAAACTGAATAGATATAGGCTAAATCAGACAAAGGTATCTTCATAAAAGTTGTATTCCATTCTCTTATATTTCAATTGGTATTAATTTTGTAATTTTTAGATAGCTGACTTGAATGTTATTAGTTGTACAATTTGAGGGTATGATTATGAACTAGCCAAAAGTTCAATTATATACAGTCTGTGGTATTATGAGCATAACTCATAGGATACTGAACGAAATTGAATAATCTTGGTGTCAATAGATACTTAATACAATGGGGAACAATTTTCTAGAAGAAAGTATCCTCAAATGACTTCATTTTCTTGGTCAAAAAGAACTTGGAAAGTTGACCCGAAAGTTGTTCTAGGAAAATTCTGAAATTGATGAAATAAGTTATGAATTTCGATTTTTATGGTTTTATTGAGGTATAAACCATAAGTATAAATGATACTTATGTGATTTTGGAAATATGAAGGATTATGTGATGAAAATAATGGCAGAATACCCGAGATTGTCATTGAGCATTCGTTATACACAACACATATACATATGTATGTAATTGGGTGTTCATATGTTTGTGCAATTAATAATGTGTGTAAATGTGTATTATATGATGTTGTTACATAGGATAGAATGTTCGCATCAAGCTGCTTCCAGATCATGGAAGCTAATGCTAATTTGGAGCGTACAGTGAGTAACCTAGATGGTCTCACTCAATTATATGTTTGGTTTATATTATGTTTGAATTATCAAATGAATGTGATTTGATTGTGTTGATTTTGTACAATGAAGGTCCGATGATTATGATGAATGAATGTGATACTTGAATTGCTCTTTTTATATGAATAAGATGAAATAAGTGTGTTTTCTCAACTTAAATGTTGAATGTCGCACCAAGGTCTAATGACATGTGAAAGTGAATGTGTAAAGTAAAATAAAGTGATTGATTTAGCATACATGATTGATGCATTTCATTACATGAATGCATAATAATGTAAAGGCTTTTGTGACAGGAGTAGCCATCAAAAAAGAGCTTAAAGCTCAGAAAGTGGAAAAGAGCTTAATGCTTAGAAAGTGATTAAGAGACAAAGACTCACTATGTAAAATGAGCACTGTATCCCCAACAGACAAAGGATAGTTATTAATGAGCCCGATATCCATAATGGATACGGGACAGTTATAGGCACTCGATCACAATAATAACAATTGAAAGTGAGTCTCATGAGCATTGCATATGAATTTGATATGTATGTTTAAATGATTGAAATGCACTGTTTAAATGGTTCAAATGTGAAATAAATGAATAAGGTGTTAATTGATGCTACATGATGAATTAATATAGTGATGAGAGTTATGTGATATTTTGTGCAAAATGCAAAGATGTGAATTGCATGTTATGTCTATTTATGTGATGCATGAATTTAGTGAACCATCGATGATGGTTATCTCATCTGAGTTCACAAAACTCACCCAAATTTTGCAATATTTTTTTCAGGATCATAAGAGTTACCCCATTAGGCTAACGGGAGTACAAACAATGCATTTGAGTAAGAGATAGAGGTTGGGATTAGTTCACATTTACATTTGTACTTCCTTATTTTTGTATCAATTTGTATATTCCGTGATTTCTATATAATTTGTTTTTGAACATTCTGTTTATACAAATTTTTTCAAATGGGAAATGTTTGTAAATGATTTTTGATGTAATAAATTTTGAAAATGGAAATGTTTTGTAAATGAAATTGATTAAAGTGTATCAATAATTGTGATTTCGAGTTTTACGAAATAAAAGTACGAGCCTGAATTTGATTATTGATTTCCGTATACGAGCGTGAAAATTTTGAAAAAAATTGGTACTGAGTTTCAATTGTCTAACTGATTGACTATGCTAGCATGCCACCCTCATGGGGTATATTCTCGGACATCACTCAGGATGTCAGGTACGTGTCTTACGAGAATGGGGTGCTACAATATCTCACATTTATACAACCATAATTTAGCATATTCCTTGTCAATTATAGGAAATTCATTCTTGTTTAATCTTGTTTTTGCTTGTATCCTTCCCTCTCTTGAGGGACTCTTAATATTGTTTCCTATTTATTCTTGGCTACCAAGAATGGACATTCCTTATTCCATCCCAAACTTTTGCAACAATTATGTAAATATGATTTAATCTCAAACTGTTTCTTTCCCTTTCTTAAGGGACTCTTAATTCCTATTGCTATTTATTCTTTGCTACTAAAAATGGATGTTCCTTACTCTATAGTAAACTTCTACATCAACAAAGTAAACATGGCTTTAAGCTTAATCATCTTCTTCTCTTTCTTATTAGTCTCATTTTAGAAAATTTTTGCTCCTAGCATGTGCTCCTCTCAAACTCCTGATATTTCCCTTCTTTTAGAATAACTTTTCTCTTTGAGTTTATTCCACAATAATTGTATTGGTTAATGATTGAAATCTCTTATACCAATTTGTTTTGTATAATTAAAGTCAAAAGGAATCATACTCAAACAAGAATTATAGTATCAAAGAGAAATAAGAAAGAGAAAATTAGTGAGAAATTAGAAAGAAACTAATTATGCTATATTTTCAAAGTAGTTTATTACACAATGGTTACTTGAAGTATAACCACTAAATTAAGGATATATTACTATTTGCTATTTTATTACACATCTTTTAATTCACAAGTGCACTGTATAGCTGTAGCAAACACTAGTAAGCATATGTCGATTGCGTGATGATTACAAGTACTAGTAGTAATGTAATATCCCATTCCCATATTAAGGATTAAAGCTCGAGAATACTATAAATGAGAAATCGCAATAAGAGAGTAGAGTAATGCACTTCATGCTTATGCATAATATAGCATACATACACATGAATTTTATTATTGCACACGTTAAAATGATTTGTTCATGCACTCATTTGACATTTTCTGGGTATAAAGGATTGTTTTAATGAGATTATGATACGGATAGTGATTATTTTGCCTTAGAAATTGATTGGTGAATTATAGTATTGATTAAGAATATGGTGAAAATGTAAGAAAATTCTAAATTTCTAGATATTTTTAGAGTAAGAAAAATGCCAAGTGGCCAGACAATTGATAAATGGTAGTGGAAATAGTAACGTGTGACAAAAGAAATAATTGATATATGATATTGGGATTTAATGACATATGTCCTTTAAAATTAGAAGTCAATTAGATTAGAATTCGAAGACAAATGGACTAGCTATTTTGAAAGACCAAAAGAGGACCACGAGAAAGTGACATGTGACAGTGTCACTTGCCACACCACTTGTTGTAACCCCATGATTTTTATTAAGTGAAAGACTAACTCTCATTTTTGGTCCTTGCTATTTTCTCCTCTCTTGGTAAGTTTCTCTCATATTCATCTTCTTCATTTCTTCTTCTTCTCCATTTACGATTCTTACTCTCCACAATCACAACCTTGATTTTTGTTGACAATAAAATCACTCATTTCAAGATCCTTGTTGTCCTCGACATCTTATTACAAAAAGACCCAAACCATTTCTCCATGAGAGTTGATGATCTGTGATACATAGGAAAGCTAGGGTTAGGTTATTTTTGAAGAATCTTAGAGCTTAATCAAGTTAGTAGCCCTCTATTCTTTATTGGTTACTGTAAAATAGATAAATATGGTGACTATCTTGAGATTGATGATCATGATCATTAAGAAATATATATGCACTATAAAGTGGGTGTGAAAATAGGTTAAGTTTTAATGCATTAATGATATTCATAGGTTATTTAAATGAAAATACATAAAATGATCATTTGTTATCGACTTATAGTGTAAATGATGTGGGAAATTTATGGAATAAATGCATATGATGAATATGTGTATATGATATGTTTTGTTTTTGTGTAAATGATCAATCATAGAATATGGGTTGTTTGTGATTGATATTAAGCTGAAATGGAAGTAATAATGAAGAGGAAATAATGAGGAAATAAACTAGAAATGATAGACTAAGAAAAAGAGGTGAAGTAGGATAAAAACAATGATGAAGTCTGTTGGAGTGTTAGATGGAGTGTTTTCACTGAACATGGATCTATATTTTGGCCATATATTGATCTGTAGATATCCAAATAGGATGATTTTTAATGTAGATTAAACTGATACATAGGGCTTTTATGAATGAATTGAATTTGAATTTTGTCCTTAAGGGTCTTGCAATTTGGCTTGAAGTTGAGAACTGTGTGCTGTCATGGTATGTGAACAGTCTGTAGTATTTTGGATATAACTTGCAGAATAATGAACCAAAATGCATATATTTGACGTCATTAGAAACTCAAAACATATAGGAACATTTTGTAGACAAGGTGTTACCTAAATACCTCATTTTCTAAGTCATAATGGTCATATAAAATTGACTTAAAAATATGTCCTGAGAAAAACTGGAAAACTGCGAGATAAATAGGACATTAGTTTTTGTCACGATGGGTAGTGATTTTTCATGGTAATGTTTTGATTATGCAATGGTTGAACCAATTAAGAATGAGGTATGTAACTATGATTCTTTTGGACTTACTTGGGGCTTAAAATGAACATAATTTGATATTGGAAAAGTTAGTTAAATGTTTGATAAGTTTTGATTAATCTTAATGTTATACTTTAAGGAAAAGCATGTTTATGCCAATAGAACTAAATGTGAAATGTTTAGAGTGTTAAATGAGGACATAAATTAGGGAATGAATTGTTTGATGCATTATGAACGAGGAATTATTGAAAAAAGAATAGGAATTCATAAATGATGAGATTAATTAGGAATTGGAATCAAATGAGTAGAGGTTAGAGAGTTTAATGCATTAAATGGGTAATGTAATTAGCATGTAATAATGAAATTTCATTAATGTGTTTGAATTCTAGAAAATTTAAAGTAGAATTGATATTTGTATAAGTGTTAAATTCACGTGGATGAAGGAAGAAAAATGTAGGGCACGATCGTGGCTTTTATCCCATAATCGTAGCCTGATAAAATAAAGTTTCTATCATGATCATGGCCTTACCCCACAATTGTGGCCTGGCCAGAAAATGTTTCTATCATGATCATAGTAGGGACACCATAATCATGGCCAGAATCATGGACAAAAAGAGCTATCTTTTGAGTGAAATTTGAACCAACCAATGCTAAGGTGCTTCCATATGAGGTAATTAAGCTTGAATGAGATCTTAAGCGAACCTAGCTGATGATGAATAAGGTAAGGAAAGTGAGTAAAGTGCATTAGGTATTAAAGAATGATTGAAAGATGTTATTAAATGATTATGAGATGTGAGTAAAGGATATATACCCGGGATTGTCAATATGAGCATACATTATACATTACACATATACAGATTTGTATAATTGAATGTTTATGTGATTGTGTAATTAATAATGTGTGTGCAATATGTGTATTGCATAATGTTGATATACAAGATAGAACGTCAGCATCTAGTTATTTCCAGATCATGGAAGTTAATGCTAATCTGAAGCGTACTGCGAGTCGACCTAGATGGTCTCACTTTCATTGTTTGTTTTGTTTAAATTTATGTATTAAATTATATGATGTAAATGTATTGATTCCGAACAGTAAGTTTCTGATGCGTTTGATGCATGCAAAAATCATTAGAAGTGCTCCTTGAATGTGAATTTTACTGAATAATTGATATTCAACATTATTGTTGAATGCCGAACATCGATCCGATAAAAAATGTGAATGTGAATGTGAGATTCTCAACATTATTGTTAAATGCCAGACCCAGGTCT
Organism: Erythroxylum echinodendron; assembly: GCA_027575705.1. NCBI lineage: Eukaryota > Viridiplantae > Streptophyta > Magnoliopsida > Malpighiales > Erythroxylaceae > Erythroxylum > Erythroxylum echinodendron. The sequence goes on along the minus strand of JANZXR010037628.1, from coordinate 4,175 downwards.
AATGATAAATGTGAATGTGAATGTGAATGTGAAATTGAAATCAAACGATTGATTGAACATATGTGAATGCGATGCATTTCATTACATGAATGTATGAAAAGATAAAGGCTGTTATGACTAGAGTAGCCATCGAAAAAGAACTTAAAGCTCAAAAAGTGAAAAAGAGCTTAAAGCTCAGAATGTAGTAAGAGCCTCTAGCTCATTATGTATAATGAGCACTGTATCCCTAACAGATAAGGGATAGTTATTGATGAGCCCAGTTTCCACAATGGATACGACATAGTTACAGGCACTCGGTCACAACAATAACATTTGGAAGTAAGTCCCATGAGCATTGCATATATATTTGATATATATGATTTAAATGGTTGAAATAAATAGTTGAATGGTTTCTGAATGTCAATAAGAATTGTATGTGATTCAACATGTTGAATTGATAAAGTGATGTGATTTTGTGATTATATGAATTGACGTGTTATGTGAATTGAGTGAGCCATCGAGGTTAGTCCACTCACTGAGTTTGCAAAACTCACCCCAAAATTTGCAACATATTTTTCAGGCTCAGAGGAGACACCCAGTTAGACCAACTGCATTGAGTAAGAGATAAGGTCAGGATTAGTTGGTGTCTGCATATATTTTCTGTAAATTGCGTATTAATTATTGTATTCCACAAGCTTCACTTATTGTATAAATGAATTATGTTTGTAATAATAGTTATGATCAAATACATTTTGTAGTTGTAATGGGCCCAAAAGATTATTGAAATGATGACAATGTGTTTAATGTTTCATCAAATGTGAGTTTATAATGACAATTGTAATTGGTGATGTTTTCAATAAAATGGGCCAAAACGACTATGAGTTTTTCTAAAAAATGTGCTGCGTGAAAATTTTTTAATTGTTATGATTGACTGACAATCCTATTACACCACCCTTATAAAGTGTATTCTTGAATACCGACAACGTGTTTATGAATATGCCCTATAGGAGTGGGGTGCTACAATTTGGTATCAGAGCTCATATTTAGTATCTTACATGGGCATTTCTCAAACTATGTGTCAAGATACATGCATTTTAAACATGTCATAGCATATAGTGGCAACTAATCCCCAGTATGGGTCGTATATACACGAGTCACACGTATAAGCATTCGTTAAGAGTTGAGCTGCTAGAAGCAATGAGAAGGATGATAATGTGTTAGGATGTGAGAAAATAAAAATTTATGGATATCTAGAAATGGGAAATAGTATCTGGTTCGATATGATAGATAAAGATTCACTACATGTGTATGTGTGGTTGTATTATTGAACATAATATCAATATTGTACTATGATTGTATATCCTTGAATGTAATATAGATGTGAATATATTGTCATGGATTGATTGTGGAAAATAGAGATATAGTAGAAATGGCAAGATTTAAAATGTATAAGCAAAGTTGAATGAAAACAAAAACTTTTATGATCTTGAGAGATTGAAATTGGATTCAAAATGGTTATTTGATTAATGTGCTAAGAGTTATGATTTGACGTAAGAAAATATTAATGGAATTGAGATTAGAATTTCATAATGGTTATGCCCCTACAATTCTGAATTGATTGAGAATATACATATGTAAGCTGTAATAAAGGATAATTGGAAGATGAGATGAATGATAACGAGATAAGTGAAAGTCCCCTAGGTTAAGTTGAATCGTTATTATGAATGTATGTTGGATAATTTGATTAACTTGGCAAATGATGTCATTAAGCATATATGTATCATATACTTGAATATGAAATAGTAAGTGATCCATAACTTATTGAATGCTTTTAAGTTTTTAATCCCAATAGTTAAGTTTTAAAATGAATCAGGTAACACATGAAAGCATTTATGATGATCAATTGGGGATAGATTGAGAGTGTAAATGATGTTACTATGTGTGATTGATTCAAGACAAAAGAAGAAGGGCACGATCGTGGAATAGTCCCTATGATTGTGGCTGAGATTAATTAGTTCTGTCACGATCGTGGAAAATTCCCCACGATCGTGACCAAATCCATGAGCTTTTGTCAACACTGTGGGAAGGTCTACCGCAACCGTGGGCAGGCACAAAAGGAGAAGTGTTGTACAAAATCAATTGAGATAAAGGTATCCTTAGCATAAGTTATTAACTGGTTAATTGTCAGAAATACATCGTTAGATAAGATGTAATGATCTTGATGATAACTACCAAAGGATAAGAGTAATTGGATATGTTTATTGCTTCAATGAACTTTATTATAAAGTGTATTCTAACCATGTAAAGTCATTTAAGAAAATAAATCAATTGGGAGATTAAGAAAAACACGAGATAATGTTACTTTATCTGAGGAATTAAAAACACCGATATAGTTATATCATCTAGATTTGGAGATTTTGTAGTATATAATGATGTTTCACACCAGAGATTAGGATATAATCCAATGCAGCATAATAAGGTGATTTTGTAGGCATCGAGACAATTAAAGTCTCATGAGTTGATTATTTGATGGATGATATAGAATTTGTTGCAATAGTAATTGCTTCGAGAACTTGGAGACATTCACTGCAAGAAAATTGCCATTTTGTGACGGAAATTGCCAACAAAAAACACAAACATTTCGTTGGATACATATTACTGATGAAATTTACCGACAGATGAAAGTGTCATATATTCGACCGTAGCTAATACTTACCGACGGTCAAAGTAGATTCTGTCGGTAAATTTACCAATAAAAAATTTGCTACCATCGGTAAATATAGCGTCGAAATATTATCTTACCGACGGTAACTATACTGACAGTCTGCTCTATACCTAACCATCGGTACAATTTAGCAACAGTTGTGTTGTTCTATCGGCATATTTACCGATGGCAGCAAACTTACCGTCGGTATATTTGCTAAAAGCTTAACCAACAGAAATGAATTTCTGTCGATAATTCCTTCTATCTTAGCGACGGAAGTACTCATTTACTGTCGGTAATTTGTCATGTATTTATCGACGGGCATTTCTTTCCATCGGTAAATGCGTTACTTAATTTTTTAAAATATGTAATATATATTGTCATTATATTTAAATTATGGTTAATGCGTAATTTTAATAATTAGAAATTTATAGTATATATTTAATTTACGGAAATAGAAATTTTGATTAATGATTAAAAGTTAAAATATCTTAATTGATAATAAAAATGTTACATTGTAAATAATAAGAATTTATAATACAAATTAAATGACCAAAAGCACACTATTGATCTGGGGATGGCGGATGCTCTTGTTGGCCCTTGCGTTTCAACTCATCCACCTCTTAACGGAGCTAAGAGATGAACTGCATCAACTGTTGTTGTTGTGCCATCGAATGTTGCAACTATTCCAACGTCTAATGCAACTGAGTCGACAATGTCTGCACTGTAATCTCAAGTGCTTCCACTTGACTGGTGGTGGACCGCCTAGTAGATGCTGTTGTACTGGACGCAGAGGATTGTGAATAACAAGTGTTCGCAAATGAACCTAATTCGAATATCCTCTTACAACGTCCATACCACCCACTTCTTCAAGATAAGTTTCAGTGTCATCAACAACTTCAGATTGTTGAGACTGTCGTTCAATGCTTTGTTGTATTTGGTCCTATCAGAAATCAATGTTTATAATTATTAAGTGATAATTATTAAGCATTATTAATATTAAATCATAAATTTCATATACATTGAGTTTTCTACAACGATTGTTGACGAATGTCACACCATCATGCTTCTTAGTGTGAGTGTGTAGAAATAGCTAACGGGGTGTAGGCCTCATGCCTATAGACTTTTCCTATATAAGAATAAAATTTTAATTATAAATGAAGTAGATTTTATAAAAATTTTGGCAGATTTTCCTCTATTTTTATGAAATCGACCGCCTGTTAAACAAAGAACAAAACTAAAACCATAGCCATATATGGCACTAGTATTGTTGGTTTATGCCCTACAGCCAATCGCTTTGATTGTATTTTAGTGACAAAATATTTAAAGGCATTATTTATCTTGTACATGTTTAGATGTGTATGATAAAGTCCATGGAATAATTATACATTGCAAATGAAATTATAATGAGATTGTAATTATAAGATTCATATTGCATTTATGTATTATTCCTAAATGTTCCTAGTCATTGTTCTATTAAGATTGGACATTA